>APFE030977536.1:24452-74363 GCA_000404065.3 Pinus taeda | reverse complement strand
TAGGTTTTAACCCCGTACAGAAATTACCTGCATACGAATTCTAAAACACATAAAATAAACAATGCGAGAGCATAACACATAAAACACATATACACAGAGATTTTCCCCTGGATCCCAAAATCAGACTACCAGCTTGATTGTTCATTTTGTTCCTTTCAATGTTATAATACATATTTACACATGCCGAAGCATCCAATACCATGGACCGAAAACCATCGTGTCCAATACCATGGACCGAAAACCATCGCGTCCAAAAAACATGTGCGAAAATCATACAAAAAAGCATAGGTGGGTCCACCCAACCTAACATAGGGTCCAAAACCAAAATTTTCCGAGGTGCTGCCCTAGACCCCATAAAGTGGGGTTACATGTACCGCTCAAACCCCCTGTGAACCCCCCCCCTAACCCCCAGTTAACTGTGTGGGCTAGTCATGGAAAGAATATAACACAACCCAACACATAAGCGTGTAAATAACCATCCACAAGCAAGAGATATGACAATATGAATGAAATACTTTGAAGCAAATTATGGAGCATATAAAGACCAATGCTAAGTAAAGAGAACTTGGGAAAGTAAATACCTATACTTGGAAATGAAATGCCCAAAGAGATTGCTTGTTTGTCAAAAGTAAATATGGCAAATGAAATATCAATCCATTGTTAAAATTGTGATGTTCTATGCTGTAACAATTATTTATTCCAAAACTTCTTTTTTTGCTGCAATATTAGTTAAGCAAGTGTAGATAGAACATAAACCAAATGCACAATTGAAGACAACCAAGAACAAGATAAGACAATGAATTTAGGTCCAATGACCAGGGCAAAAGCCACAAGGGGAAAACCCAACCAAATTCTTCTTCTATTAGACATCAATTGTTCAACAAAGATACAAAGTACAAGGAGAGATCAAGAGAATGAGTAAGTTCACCCAAATCTGAACAAGCTGTAACATGAAGATCATTAGTAGCAACAACTAATGCAAACACTGAATCAAACTTCAAAATCTGCTCTTACTCTTCAAGTCTTTCTCATGCACAATCTTCTTCAAGTCTCTCCAACTATTTCTCTCGAGTTCGAATCCTTTTTTCACAATGCACAAGTAGTGAGAATGAGATGATATGAGATACATATATAGTTGGAACAACAAATTTTGGTCATAAAGAAGGAGCAATACGCATGCCTTGAGGAGTTACATATGCCATTTATGGAGGTGCACATGCCTTTGTAACCCATGCCATTAAGGAGGTGTAAGATGAATCTTTTATGACATGCTTTTTTTGTAAGAGGAATATGCCATGTCTTAATGAGTGTAAGAGAGAGAGACTAACATTTGCATTAATGAAAGCGTAAGAGAATCTTTTATGATAAGACTTTAATGAGAGTGAAACGTATCCATTAAGAGAGAGAGAGAGTTACGATGTGCTATGTGAGACATAGAGGTACGAAGTGATTAAGTGATGAAGGTAGGGTGACTTGAAGTTCCTTTTAATAAGAATATTGTCATAGTATCATAAGAATAATATTAAAGGTAATGATAATATTGATGATCATGTAAAAAATTGAACTATTAAGATATATTAATGATAAGTTAAGTGATTTTCCAACATCTATACTTGATTACCAATTGATGCAAGGTGATTCACTGTTTTTGGGAAGTCATGCTTGAGATGCTAGACACAACTTTCTAATTTTAGAAAGTCACTCTAGAATTGTCAGAAATGAAATTTTATTTAAGGAAATTCATCCATGAGCTGCCAATTTTCAACACTCCCTCTTAGTTAGGGAGTAATTTCTTTCTGAAACAAAGATTTTTGCTTTCTCTGCTTATCTCTGATCATCTTTGCTTTGTAACAATGATGTCACAATCTAATGAAGAAGAATCATCACAGGGAGATTCATCTATCACCCTATATCCACTGATCTTTCGATCTTGACACAGGCTTGGGGGGATTACTACTTGTCAACTGTTAATTTATGGTATGTTTTATGCTTAGAGCAATTTACTTCAATTCTTTTTATTAGCCATTGTTTAGCAATCACATAAACATAAAGTAAAGTGCAGATAGAGCATTAATAGATCGACAGAAAACAAGCCAAGACAAGAGACACCAGATGTGGCGGCTAGCCAGGAACAAACCCCAATGCGGGGAAACCCTTTGATCAATTCTTCTTTAATCTTCAATAGTTCAGCAGAGGGAAATAGTACAAATTCATAAATCTGTAATTTTATGACAGCAGTAGTAAACCCTAACCAACAAAGTCAAATCTGGTCAAACAAGGTGAAATTGACCTTAAATATGTTTGGTCAATTTCCCGGTCATCTAGTCCTCCAACAGCGAGAAGAAGCAGCCCTCAAATAGCCCCAAAACATAGTCAAACAACAGTCAACTGTAATCAGCCTGCTGCCGTAAACTAGGGCAGCCAACCCTGGTCAAACTGGAGGTTAGAATGCCTTGGTTTTTGTGCCAGAATTTGCAGCCTGCCTAGGAGAGGCAGCCACACCAAAACCGCAGCCCCGAATTGCCCACGCTGGTTAAAGAGATGACGTGTAGCTTCTGCGTCTCTCTGCGTCCTCCTTCTTTGCCTTTCAGTGTCCTCCTTCTTCCCACGTGTGAGCTTCTCTTCCTTGTGTAAACCCAATGCTAAGGAGAGAGAAGAAAGACTGAGATGAGATGATGAATAATTACTAAACCTCACTTGTATTTTTATGATATGCTGGGCATGTGTGCCACACATTTAGCTGCTGGCCGATCTTGACAATTTGTCAAGTAAATACAAATAAATTCATATCTCCATAAATACATGTCGGAATCGGATGATCATTAGATCAATCCTACACCTATCGACGAGAGGAATCAAGGAAAAATATCAGCTGCCATAAATAAGATGGCCCACATGGAGTTTGGCCCTAGTTGCCAATTTTAACATTCCCTCTCAACTAGGGAGAACTCCATCTGCTAATCGGTCTGATCGTTGGTACTATCTCAACCAACAAATGCACTGCCCTGCACTGCTCGGCTCTGCTGAACTATGAAGAAGAAGAAATGATTGAGGATGAATCATACCATCCTCCACTGACCCGAAGTCAGTTTCAAAGAGGGTGTCATACCACTCTCACTGATCCTAGATGAGTATCATTGATCGCAGATCAATGAAGGTCATCCTAGCATAGGGAGTATGGTAGATACAACGATGCGTCCATCGATAGTACAACTAATGGTCCCTAACCCCATTTCCCTACTCATTGATAAGACGAGAGGTACTTCCCATGAGTCCCAGACTGCATGGGTAGGATGCCTCGATAGGAGAACTAATCATCCTGTCCCAAAGTTGCCACGAGGTATCATAGGGGAAGGTTGAACCTTTCACCCTGTACATAGCACACCATTAGGGGAGGGTGAGTCACCCTGTGGTCGCATGTCGCTCCAAGAAGTACTCCAAGCCCCCTGGAGCTCCCAGAGCTCAATGTATGCATCATACACGACCCTCTTAAGATGGTCTCTCAACGACACCAAGTCGTTCTCGGAAAGTCAAGAATTTGACCTTTCCCAGGGGCTTCGTCAAAATGTTGCCGACCTGCTCATCTGTACTAATATGTTGGAGCCTTATTGCTCCCCTCTGCACCATATCCCAGATATAGTGGTACCTGATATCGATATGCTTGGAGCGATCATGAAATACAAGATTCTCTGATAAGTGAATCCCACTCTAGTTGTCACACAGGATCACGATAGTATCCAATGTAAATCCAAACAGCTCATTGAAGAGCATCTGCAACCAGACCGCCTCACAAGAGGCCATACTCGCAACAATGTACTTTGCCTCAGGGGTGCTCAAAGCCACCGACTTCTGCTTGCTGCTCATCCAGGATATCGAGGCAAATCTTAAAGAGAAACAACACCCAAAAGTGCTCTTTTGGTTCACCGCATTGCCTGCCCAATCAGCATCGGTATATCCATGTAGTCTCTCATCTTCGACAGTGTATCTCAACCCATGAGTGATTGCCACGAAGGTATCTCAACAGATTCTTGGCACCAATCCAATGTGTGTGGTGAGGCTCAACCATATGTTGACTCAATGTGTTGACTGCAAAACATATATTCAGACGAGAGTTCACCAAGAACATCAATGCTCCGATGAGTTGACGATACTCAGTAGCATTTTGTAGAAAAGGTCTGGCAACACTACCGCTTAACTTCTTGAAGTCAAGCTCCATCTGGGTAGTCATGGGCTTGCAGTCCACCATACCGAATCTCTCCAATATCTTCACCACATATTTTCCTTGAGAAGGAAAATCTCCTCTGTCTTCTACCAGACTTCTAGCCCTAGGAAATAGTGCATCAGTTCTAGGTCCTTCATCTTAAACTCAGAAGCCAACTCCCTCTTACATTTGTGAATGAGAGGGTCTACACCTGCCAGAAAGAGGTCGTCAACGTACAACACCAGTATGAGAGGTTTGTCATCTTCAACCTTAAAGTAAAGGTTAGGGTCGACTTCACTCCTAGTGAATCCTAGCTTCATCAAGTAGCTATCGATCCTCTCATACCACGCTCAGGGTGCTTGCTTCAGCCCATAGAGGGCTTTCTTTAACCTGCACATGTGAGATTCTCGATCATGAATCTCAAATCCTTCGGGTTGTTCCACATAGACTTCCTCTTTGATCGAACCATGCAAGAACGCGGCCTTGACATCCATTTGATGTAGGTTCCATCCTTGCGAAGCAGCAAGGGCTATGATTGAGCAGATGGCGGTATATCGGGCAACAGGTGCAAATATCTCGTCATAGTCTATACCTTCCTTCTGAGAGAAGCCATGAGCGACAAAATGAGCCTTATACTTTTCAGCACTTCCATAAGCTCCATGCTTTATCTTGTAAAGCCATTTCGAAGTGACAATTGCTTTGTCCCGGGGTCTAGGGACCACATCCTAGACGTCGTTTTTCATGATGGACTCATATTCCTCAGTGATAGCATCCTTCCATATTTGACGCTTGACAACTTCTGCAAATGATGAATGCTCATTTTGGATGATCGTGCTCATGATGGTCAAGTATCCCTGATACTTGGCCGACTTCTTTCTTTTGTAGAAAGTCCCTCTCGGCGCAATGTGTCCTTCGGCATCATCGAGTGTCCCCCTAAGCCATGAAGGCATTTTCCTGGAAGAGGAAGGCTCTTGCGGAGGGGGGTCAATAGGATCCATAGGTTCATCCACATCGGGCATCGTCTCATCTTCCTTTTCCTCTGGTTTCCTAGTGTCAACTTCTTTAGATTCCCTTAGAGTAGGAAGATTGTCAACTTTGCTAAGAGCCATATCTTCTTCAAAGGTGACATCATGGCTAATCTCGACTTCCGTTTGACTAGCCACATGGATTCTATAGCCCACGAAGATATCTTTCTTTCTAGATGCACCCAATTTATTCCTTTTCTCTTTCGGCACATGAAAAGACACAGGACTTCCAAAAATTCTAAAATGAGATACGTCAGGTTTTTTACAGTGAACATCTCTTTGGGAGTCTTGGAACCCAATGCTTGATGAGGGCATCAGTTTTGAACATATACGGTGATATTTGCAACTTCGGCCCATAGAAACTTCTGAAGCCTTTGATCATGGAGCATAGCACAAACAACTTCCACAATTGTACGATTCTTCCTTTCCACCACACCATTCTGCTTAGGAGTATCTTTTGTCATAGTCTCCCTTTTAATGCCAGCCTCTTTGCAAAAGTCATGGAACTCATTGGATTCATACTCAGTGCCATTATCAGTCCTTAAGATTTTGATCTTCTTTTCGGTTTGATTCTCGATCAAGGCTTTGATTCTCGATCTTCTTTTAGGGTTTGATTCATCCTAATTTTCAAGAAGTATATCCAAGTCTTGCGAGAATAATCATCAGTAAAAGTAAGGTAATACAAATATCCTCCCAAGGAGTTCATAGGCATCATACCAAATATGTCTGAGTGAACCAACTGCAATATATCAGAGGTCTTGCTATGGCTTGAGGGGAATGGTCCCCTTTTGAGCTTTCCTTTGGCACATCCCAGACATACATCTTCTTGCTCTACTTTGAACTCGGGCATCCCTGTCACCATTTGTCTCCAATCGGGTAGAGCTTTATAATGAAGGTGAGCAAACCTCCAATGCCATAGTTCGGACTGAAGAGATGTGTCACAAGGCATGACACCCAACAGACTTCCTCTGACATGATATAATGAATCAACTCGAAACCCAAGAGTGAAAGCATCTTTAAAATTCTTTTTCCATACACGTACCTTGCCATCTATGAAGCCCACCTTGTAGCCTTTGTCTTCCATTGCCGAAATGGAGACCGGGATCTTTTTGAGATCAATTACATATAGGACTTCTTGCAAATGAATTGTATTACCCTGATTCAATTGAAGAGTGACATTCCCTATGCCTTTCACGGGATATTTTGAGTTGTCCCCAAGAACAATTTCCAGGTTGGTCTCCTTCTTTATCAGATTAGAGAGAGCTTCTTTGTAACCAGTGAAGTGCCTTGAGGCACCACTATCAATAAGCCAATTTCCCAGCGAGTCTGGGGGAGCAGTAGTAGAGAGGGCTGCTGGTAGATAATATTCATCTTGCTTATTGCTAACAACGTTAGATTCATACTTGGAGTCTCTTGCTTTCTTGGAGGGTTGACCACTTCCTTGATTTCCGACATTCCTCTTTCCTTTGCCATTGAACCTACCATTCCTTTGATTGCCTCGGGAGTGATTTTGATCATCGTCATGATGTGAGTCCTTTTTATCAGGGCACTCCCTTGCATAGTGGCCCATTTTGTTGCAATTGTAACATCTTCCTTTTCTTCCACCCTTCGGTCCGACCTTTCCTTTATTCCTGAATTGTTTCTCCTTTTAGCATGAGAGGAGAAAGCAGAGGGATTGCCTCTAAGTGCAGGCATTTCCTGCTCTTACATCCTTGTCTCTTCTTGAATGCATCTTGCCATCAATTCCTCAAATCCAGGAATTACATTATTGTTGAGAAGAGTGGTTTTGAATATATAACATTCAGATGGGAGCCCTCCGAGAGTTATGATGGTTAGTTTCCTGTCAGGAATGACTTCCCCAATTGATAGGAGATCATTCTTGATCTCAGTGATCCTTAAGAAGTATGCTTGCATACTCTCATCTTTGCCTTTCTTAATTTCCTTCAGCTTATTCTTAAGGAACAAAACTTGATTTGCATCATTAACTTTAAATAAACTTACTAGTCTATCATAGATTTCCTTGGAGGTGGTCAACTCGGAAACATAGGCCACCAGGCGCTTGTCAATAGAGTCCCGGATGATCTTCTTTGCTTTGAGTTCTCCCCTGGTCCATTTGTTCTTATCAGTAGCGGATGCATTTGATGGAGGCTCAACGATTCTGCCTCTCACATGGTCCAACACTTCCTGCTCTTCTAATGTTAGATCGAGAGACATCTTCCATTCGTGATAGTCAGACTTCTCACGAAGCTTGTCATCAGCGAGAAAGTGTGATGAGGACCCCATGAAGTCTTTGAGATTGCTTCAACAACCTTCAATGATTGCTCTTGCTTGGGCTTTGTCTTCACCTCAGCTCTGATACCATGTTAATTTATGGTATGTTCTATGCTTAGAGCAGTTTACTTCAATTCTTCTTATTAGCCATTGTTTAGCAATCACATAAACATAAAGTAAAGTGCAGATAAAACATTAATAGATCGACAGAAAACAAGCCAAGACAAGAGACACCAGATGTGGCGGCTAGCCAAGGACAAACCCCAATGCGGGGAAACCCTTTGATCAATTCTTCTTTAATCTTCAATAGTTCAGTACAGAGAAATAATACAAATTCATAAATCTGTAATTTTATGACAGCAGCAGTAAACCCTAACTAGCAAAGTCAAATATGGTCAAACAAGGTGAAATTGACCTTCAATATGTTTGGTCAATTTCCCGGTCATTTAGTCCTCCAACAACAAGAAGAAGCAGCCCTCAAACAACTCCAAAACACAGTCAAACAACAGTCAACTGTAATCAGCGTGTTGCCCTAAACTAGGGCAGTCAACCATGGTCAAACCGGAGGTCAAAATGCCTCGGTTTTTGTGCCAGAATTTGAGGCCTGCCTAGGGGAGGCAGCGACACCAAAACCGCAGCCCTGAATTGCCCACGCTGGTCAAAGAGATGACCTGCAGCTTTTACGTCCTCCAAACTCCGTCTTTCTGCGTCTTCCTTCTTTGCCTTTCAGCATCCTCCTTCTTCCCATGTGTGAGCTTCTCTTCCTTGTGTAAACCCAATGCTAAGGATGGAGAAGAATGAGTGAGATGAGATGATGAATAATGACTCAACCTCACTTGTATTTATATGATATGCTGGGCATGTGTGCCACACATTTAGCTGCTGGTCGACCTTAACAATTTGTCAGTAAATACAAATAAATTCATATCTTCATAAATACATGTCAGAATCGGATGATCGTTAGATCAATCCTACACCTATCGACAAGAGGAATCATGGAAAAATATCAGCTACCATAAATAAGATGACCCACATGGAGTTTGGCCCTAGTTGCCAATTTTAACATCAATGCATGACAAGGATTGTGCTCAAGAAAGCTTTACCATAAGAGTCAAGTGGTAGAACACCTGCATCCATAGACTTTGGGGGGATTGCCACTTGTCAACACATGAAAAGTATCGCACACAACCAAATCTCATCTTTGCTTGGGGGGATTACCACTTGACAATGATTGCGCAAAACCAAGTTTCACCTCTACTTGGGGGGATTACCACTTGTCAAGAATCACATAATCAAGCTTTACCCCACCCATTGGCCACATGGGTGGTACTCCCAACAAGCCCAACTCGTAGGTAGGATGCATACTGGGGTATACTCTTGGCAAGTCCCAAACTTGATTGTAGGGGGGATTACCACTTGTCAACGCAAGTCAAGGATCGCGCACAACCTATAGTCAAGAGTTCCCTCAGCCCCAGGAGCTCTCCTAGCCCGATTCCCAAGTTGGGAGCTCAAACAAGAGGGAAGATCATAGCTCAGTGTTCTTGATCATGCATGACCACCGCCACTAGGAAGGGTCACATTCGTCAGTCCAAGTTCTCTCCTGTTAAAATTGGCAACTAGGGCCAAACTCCATGTGGGTCATCTTATTTATGGCAGCTGATATTTCTTGGATCCCTCTCATCGAGAGGTGTAGGATTGATTTAAAGATTATCCGATTCTGATAAGTATTCATGGAGTTATGAATATATTTGCGTTATAAGACAATTCGTCAAGGTCGGCTAACAACCAAATAAACCCCACATGTGCTCAACATTTTAGTATAAATAGAGTTGGCCTTTAATTTATTTCAACACACTTGGGATCTCTTCCTCTCTCTACTTGTCTTTGGGTTTTAGTAGGAGGAGAGATCCTAAGGAATAACGTTGCCCTGATCTAGAAGGCGGAAAGCCGGAACTGCCGGAAAAGTTGGAAAAGCCAGAACTGTCGGAAAAGCTGGAAAAGCCAGAACTGCCGGAAAAGCCAAAAAGTCGGAAATGCCGAAAAAGCTTGAACTGCCGAAAAAGCTGGAAAAACCAAAACTGCTAGAAAAATCGGAAAAGGCGAAATTGCTGGAAAAGTTGGAATTGCCGGAAAAGCCGGAAATGCCAGAATTGTCGGAAAAGCCAAAAAAGCCGGAAATGCCGGAATTGCCGGGAACAATCGGAACTACTGGAACTGCCGGGAACAGTCGGAACTGCCAAAATTGCCAGGAACTGCTGAAACAACCAGAGCATTTGTCTTCGAAGGAGAGCAACATGCAAGGGACAACTAACTAACATTGGGACAGTTGTATGGTACTTAGCAGCAAATACACCAAGCATGCAATGTTACAACTAGCATGCAAGGGACAACTAGTATGCAACAACAAGCATGCTAATGACAACAAGTAAGCAAGAGACAACAAGCAAGCAAGGTGCAGCCAACACATAGGTCAGTACGGCAACATGGTGTAGCAATGGCACATAATGCAGTATAGTGATGGGTACAGTCATGATTAATGAAGCGTGATGAGATGCAGCGTAGTGATGATGGGTGCAGCATGGTGCAGCGTGGTGAGGTGCAGCATGATGACGAAATGCAGCACAACGATAGGTGAAGGAGTCACCTTGGAGAATTAGTTGAAGCAACATGTCTTCAACTGATCTCATGTATCATCTTCTAGAGATGATCTATGCTTTTATTTAGATAAGTCAAAGTGTTGACTTCTGTTGTAAACGTACTATCTCTCTCTATCTGTGTTGAACTATTGAAGAACATATAAGAAGAATTGATCAAGGGTTTCCCCACATTGGGGTTTGTCCCTGGCTAGCACCACATCTTGTGTCCTCGTCTTGGCTTGTCTTTTGCGATTTATGTTTATGTTCTATGTGCAGTTTATTTTAACGCTGATGTGATTGCTAATCTGGAAAAGATATTGAGCTAACTGTGAAAATTGAAATAAATTGCTCTTAGCATAGAACATACCTAAAATTAACATGGTATCAGAGCTGAGGTGAAGACCATGCCCAAGCAAAAGTGAAAGAGCAATCATCGAAGACAGTTGGGAAAGGACAAAAGGATCAGTGGATTCCTCATCCCTCTTCAAATTCACCAAGGGTGAAGTCGAAGCAGCGAATATTATTAGAATCGCGCAGCGGAATATGGCCTACCTAAAGATCACTTCATTGGAAGACCGGATCTCAGGGTGGAAGGAAAGGCAAATAACTAGTTCGGTCATTATGTGAAGGAGTGTCCGAATGGCAGGGACACATCACTTGATGATGATAACAATCATTCCAGGGACATCTTCAATGATCAAAGGAATGATAGGTAATGCAGGTCATCAAGGAAATGGCCGACTCTTCATAGAAAGCAAGGAATCCCAGGTATGAAGAATCAAATGTTGTTTCTGATAAGATAAAGAAGCGTTATCTTGTATTGGCCCTCTCCTTCAGATTCTTTGGGAATCTGGCTTATAGATTATAGTGCTTCAAGGCACTTCATCGGATAGATGGGTGCACTCTCTAACTTGGTAGAGATGGAAACAATCGTGGGATTATACTTGGAGCCGATGCCACCTATCCCGGAAAGGGTGTAGGGAATGCTAACTCTCAATTGAATAAGGGTAACTTGATTCATTTAGAGAATCTCTTTTCTGTACCTGATCGCAAGAAAAACCTGGTGTCCATCTTGGAAATGGAAGTCAAAGGTTTCAGGGTGGCATTCATCGATGGAAAGGTACGTGTTAAAAAATATATTTTTCAAAGATGCTTTTTCTCGGGGTTGGCAATTTGTATGAAGTTGCATGATGGTCCATTAGGGATCATGTCAATTGACATATCACATCTATAACACCGGAGGTCTACCTGTGGGGCCCTACCTAATGTGAGTCAAATGGTGATAGGTCTGAATTCAAGTAGAGCATGAAGGTACATGTCTGAGATGTACCGAAGGAAAATCTTATAAGGGGACCATTCCCCTCATGCAACAGGTCCACAGGTTTGGAGCAACCCAAGGAGTTTGAGATTCATGATTGGGAATCTCATGTATATAGGTGGAAGAAATCCCTCTATGGCTTGAAGCAAAACACCCCGGGCGTAGTATGAGAGGATTGATCGCTGTCTGATGAAGCTGAGATTCACTAGGAGTGAAACCGATCCAAACCATTACCCGAAGGTTGTGGATGATAGACCTCTCATATCGGCACCTTATGAGGATGACCTATTTCTGACAGGTGTAGACCCTCTCATTTGCAGAAGTAAGAGGGAGTTGGATTCCGGATGTGGAATGATAAACTGCAAGCCTGTGACTACCTCGAGGATCTTAACTTTCAGAAGTTATGTGGTAGTGATGTCGGACCAGATTTGGGAAATGCCTCTGAGTTTCATAAACTCATTCGCGTTGATGTTCTTGGTGAACTTCCATCCGGACATATGTTTTGTAGTTAGCATGGTGAACTCATATTTGGTTGAGCCTCAGTGGATTGGTGCCAAGAATCTTCGGAGATATCTTCGGGGGCACAATCTCTCATGGATTGAAATACACTGCCAGAAATATGAAACTGCATGATTATTCGAATGCTGACTTGGCGGGCAGTATGGAAGATCACTAGAGCACTTCTCAGTGCTGGTTCTTTTTGGATTCTGCTTTGATATCATGGATGAGCAAGAAGCAGAAGTCAGTTGCTATAAGCACCGCCGAGACCGAATACATAGCTACGAGTATGATCTTGTGTGAAGCTGCATGGTTGCAGAAGCTCTTAAGTGAGCTGCTTGTACACATGATGAATACCATTGTGATTCTCTGTGACAACCAGAGGGGGGATAAGATTATTGAGGAATCTTGTATTCGATGATTGTTCCAGCAGATAGACATCAGATACTGCCTTATCTGCGATATGGTAAGTCGATGAGCGAGGAGGCTCCATCGCATTGAGATTGATGTACGGGTCGCAGACATTTTGTCAAAACCCCAGGGAAAGGTCAAATCTGTGACTTTCTCGAATGACTTGGAGTCGTTGAGACTTGAGAGACCTTCTTATAAGGGTCCTGCATGTTGCATGCATTGAGCTCTAGGAGCTCTGGGGGGCTTGGGGTACTTACTGGAGCAGCATACGACCACAGGGCGACTGACCCTCCCCTGGTGGTGTGCTATGAACATGATGATTAGTTCTTCTGTGGGCCAGGATGATTAGTTCTCCCGTGGAAACTATAGAACATGATGATTAGTTCTCTTGTGGGCCAGGATGATTAGTTCTCCCGTGGCAAATGTGGAACAGGATGATTAGTTCTCCTCTAAGTCACCTGACACGGGAGATTCGAGAGACACGTAGGATTCGAGATTCGTGGTGTCGGATTCGGACACGTTGACCCCCGGAACAGGACACGTAGGATTCGTTAATATTATTTTATAAAATATATATATATCTATTATATATATATATATATATATATATATATATATATATTAAAAATTAGATATTTCTTACACAAATTTTAATTAATGATACAAATTTATTGATTTCAAAAATAGATCTTCATCTATAGCTATTAGCATGCATAGTACATACAAAATTCAAATACATGTCAATCTATTATCTATTTCTTATGCTTGGTCCTCTTGCCACCACGAGAAATGTCTAATTTTTTAGTCTTTTTGGAAAATCAGGATCTTTGTCATTAATATCACCCTCTAAGCATTAATATCCAGAGGTATCTTTGTCATTACCTCTGTATCTGTATAGGGATCTTTGTCATTAATAACACCCTTTAAGCATTAACATAAGATAGAACAAGCATAACATGTCAAGTCAATATTTTGTTTGAGTGATGCGTACATTTTTAGGAGGGTCATGATATAGGAGTTCGACAACCAATGTCACTAACATCAAGGTACATAGAGGGATTGGTGCTCTTGATTAAATACGAGTTCCATACCCTAATACATGACAAAATTCAATGGAATCATTACAATCCCCCAATCCTAAAATCCTGAAACACTGATAGGTCTGCTGGATTTTGAATGAAATCTAAAATTCTACTTTCTCCATATGAAATCCAATGAGGCCGGAACCACTCTCAAACATCCTGAGTCATTTCATGGTAATGTTAAAAATTTAAGTAAAAGGATGAAAATGAAGATTAAGGAGAATGTCACTTTTACTTTAAGAATTTAACATTACCATGAATAGCATATCAATACTAGGGCCTAGACTTGATCATTAAGCTGCCAAAACACTTGCCAAATGAAAATATGCATGGCTGTAATGACCAAATGTGGCCTTTTCATACACGCACAGGTCACTTTTGCTGCCTAATGAGTCCTGGAAAACAGGACACGCTGCCAAAATCGTGACACGCAGTCGGATTCGACGTGTCAAAATAGGACACGACGTGTCATTGGATTTGGACACGAATCAGGGCAGAATCGCGTCGGACACGCTGGATTCGAGATTCGAGGGGCCTCTAGGACGAATCTGGTTATCTAGGTTCTCCTGTGGGCCAGGATGATTTGTTCCCCGTGGCGACTATGGAACAAGATGATTAATTCTCCTGTGGGCCAGGATGATTTGTTCTCCGTGGTGACTGTGGAACAAGATGATTAGTTCTCCTGTGGGCCAGGATGATTAGTTCTTCGTGGCATCCACTGACAAGATGATTCGTTCTCCTGTGGACAGGATGATTAGTTCTCCGTCGAGTCATCCTACCCATGCAGTCTAGGACTCATGGGAAGTACCTCTCATCTGATCAATGAGCAGGGAAATGAGGATAGGGACCATAGTAGTACTATTGATGGACGCATCGCTGTATCTATCGTACTCCCTATGCTAGGATGACCTCCATTGATCTGGGATCAGTATGAGTGGTTTGAGACACTCTCTTGTGACATTGATCTGGGATCAATAAAACTGACTTTTGGTCAGTAAAAGTGATGTGACACACTCTCTTGTGACATTGATCTAGGATCAGTATGAGTGGTTTGAGACACTCTCTTGTGACATTGATCTGGGATCAATAAACCTGACTTCGGGTCAGTAAGAGTGATGTGACACACTCTCTTCAGATGAAACTGACTTTGGGTCAGTAGAGAATGGTATGAGACATTTTCGATCAATTCTTCTTCTTCTTGGTTCAACAGAGCAGAGCAAAGCAGAGCAGAGCAGAGCTCAGTAGATCAAAGCAGCGCAGAGCTTAGCAGAGCAGAGCTCAGCAGATCAGAGCAGAGCAGAGCAGTGCAGGGCACTGATGGCAGAGGTAGTATAGTCGGACATATGGACCAATGGATGGAGTTCTCCCTAGTTGAGAGGGAGTGTTAAAATTGGCAACTAGGGCCAAACTCTATGTGGGTCATCTTATTTATGGCAGCTGATAATTTTTCTTGGATCCCTCTCATCGAGAGGTGTAGGATTGATCTAAAGATCATCTGATTTCGATAAGTATTCATGGAGTTATGAATTTATTTGCGTTATAAGACAATTCGTCAAGGTCGGCTAGCAACCAAATAAACCCCACATGTGCTCAACGTTTTAGTATAAATAGAGGTGGCCTTCAAGTCGTTTCAACACACTTGGGATCTCTTCCTCTCTCTACTTGTCTTTGGGTTCTAGTAAGAGGAGAGATCCTAAGGAATAACGTTGCCCTGATCCAGAGGGCAGAAAGCCGGAAAAGCTGGAAAAGTCGGAATTGTCGGAATTGCTGGAACTGCCGGAAAAGCCGGAAATGCTGGAAATGTCGGAAAAGTTGGAAAAGTTGGAAAAGTCGGAACTGCCGGAATTGCCGAAAATGCTGGAACTATTGGAAAAGTTGGAAAAGCTGGAAAAGCCGGAAAAGCCGAAATTGCTGGAAAATCCAGAATTGCCAAAAATGCTGGAAAAGCTGGAAAAGTTGGAAAAGCTGGAACTGTCGGAAAAGTCGAAACTGTAGGAAAAGACAGAAAAGCTGGAAATGTCGGAAAAGCCGAAACTGTCGGAAAGGTCGGAACTACCGGAAATGCCGGAAAAGCCGAAACTGCTGGAAAGGCCGGAACTACCGGAAATGCCGGAAAAGCCGTTGGAACTGTTGCGAACAACTGGAACAACTGGGAACAGCCAAAACTGCCGGGAACTGTCGAAACAGCTGGAGCATCTGTCTTCGAAGGAGAGCAGCATGGAAGGGATAACTAACTAACATTGGGATAGTTGTATGGTACTTAGCAACAAATACACCAAGCATGCAATGTTACAACTAGCATGCAGCAACAAGCATGCTAAGGACAACAAGCATGCTAGGGACAACAAGCAAGCAAGGGACAACAAGCAAGCAAGGTGCAATCAACACATAGGTCAGTACGACAACATGGTGTAGCAATAGCACATAATGCAGTATAGTGATGGGTACAGTCATGATTAATGAAGCGTGATGAGATGCAGCATAGTGATGATGGGTGCAACGTGGTGCAGTGTGGTGAGGTGCAACATGATGACGAAATGCAACATAACGATAGGTGAAGGAGTCACCTTGGAGAATTAGTTGAAGCAACATGTCTTCAACTGATCTCATATATCATCTTCTTAGAGATGATCTATGCTCTTAGCTAGATAAGTCAAAGTGTTGACTTTTGTTGTAAATGTACTATCTCTCTCTCTTTCTTTGTTGAACTATTGAAGAACATATAAGAAGAATTGATCAAGGGTTTCCCCACATTGGGGTTTGTCCCTGGCTAGCACCACATCTTGTGTCCTCTTATCTTGGCTTGTCTTCTGCGATTTATGTTTATGTTCTATGTGCAGTTTACTTTAATGCTGATGTGATTGCTAATCTGGAAAAGATATTGAGCTAACTGTGAAAATTGAAATAAATTGCTCTAAGCATAGAACATACCTAAAATTAACAAACCAAGAACTTCCCTTTCGACAAAGGCTTGTTAAGTATGTCAGCTATCTGATTATCAATTGCAATATGGTGGAGTCATACTGCTCCTCTTTACACCATATCCTGGATATAGTGATATTTGTTCTCAATGTGCTTGGACTTGTCATGGAACACGAGATTTTTTGCAAGACGAATCCCACTCTTATTGTCACAGTATATTATTGTCGTATCTAGCACATGCTCAAATAACTCTCTAAAGAGCTTCCTTAGCCATACTGCCTCACAACTAGCCATGCTAGCAACAATATACTTGGCTTTAGCCGTGTTAAGGGCTACAAACTTCTGTTTTCTGCTCATCCAAGATATCATGGCAGATCCCAAGTTAAAGCAGCATCCAAATGTGCTCTTTTTGTTAGCGGAGTTACTGACCCAATCAACATTAGAGTAACCATGTAGTCTCACATCTCCAGTAGTATATCTCAATCCAAGATTGATGGTCCCATGTAGGCATCTCAACACATGCTTTGCAACAATACAATGTGCATGTGATGCCTTAATCATATATTGGTTGGGAGTATTAACCGCAAAACATATGTCCGATCTAGTGTTCACTAAGAACATTAATGCCTCAATCAATTGTCGATACTCTGAAGGATTAGCCAAATCAGGTTCTGTAGCTTCACCAGTTAACTTTGTGAAATTCATTTCCATTGGTGTGTTCATGGACTTACATTCTGTCATACCAAATCTTTCTAGAAGCTTGAAAACATATTTTCCTTGAGAAAGGAAAATCTCACTAGGTCTCTGCCATACCTGTCAGCCCAAAAAGTAGTGCATCAAATGAAGATCTTTTATTTCCAATTTAGAAGCTAACTCCCTCTTACACTAGAGGATAAGAGGTTCTCCACCAGTCATCAAACATATAATACCAAAATCAAAGGCATACCTTGGACTGTCTTGAAGTAGAGATTTGGATCAACATTGCTTATGGTAAAACCAAGCTTCAGCAAGAAGCTATCGATCCATACATACCAAGCTCTTGGGGTTTGCTTCAATCCATAGAGAGCTTTCTTTAGTCTACACATGAGTTTTCCTATCATGCACTTCAAAGCCTTGTGGTTGCACAACAAATACTTCTTCCTTGAGGAAGCCATGCAAAAAAGCAATTTTCACATCCATTTGGTAAAGAGTCCATCCCTGGCTAGAAGCTAGAGCCACAATGGATCAACTGGTAGTATATCGAGCAACAGGTGCAAAAGTGTTATCATAGTCTTCTCCCTCTTTTTGAGAGAAGCCTTTAGCCACAAATCTAGCTTTTTATTTTTCAATACTACACCATGTTCGATTTTATACAACTATTTGAAAGTCACAATAGACTTACCTTTGGGTCTTGTAACTACTTCCCATACATCATTGTGTATGATGGACTCATATTCTTCAGCCATTGCATCTTTCCATACTTGATCTTTCACTGCTTATTTAAAAGTGCATGGTTTAACGTGAATAGTGTTGCTCATGCCTACAACGTATCCCTGGAACTGACAAGGTTTCCTGCTTTCTTTGAAGGTTCCTTTGAGGACAACATGTCTATCAACATCATGTAGAGTGTCACGAAGCCATAATGGCCTCTTTCTAGCAGGAGGATGACTTGGAGGAGGATCCAAGAGGTCCATGGGCTCCATGGGTTCATCAACAAGATCAGGCTTAGGCTCAAGATCTTCTTGAGTATATAAGGCATCATCTTGACTTTCAACATCAGCAGGGGGAGGAGTGTCTCTTGCCTTTTCAAGAGATGCATCTTTATCAAATGTTACATCCCTGCTAAACTTTATAATTCTTTGACCTGACACTTATATTTTGTAAGCTTTAGATTTTTCACAATAACCAACAAACATATCTTTCTTACCTGAAACTTCTAACTTGGTCCTCTTTTCCTTTGGCACATGAAAGTAGACAACATAGTTTTTAAAACCGTTATTAAAAACCGGTTACCAGTCTAATTGGCCGGTTAGCAAGCCCGTCGGTCTAAACCGGCCAAAAAACCCGGTTCATTAGCCCATTTCTCCTTTTTTTTGCCCTAACTGGTGCTAACCGGCTTGTTTAGGATGGAACCGGCCGGTTAGAGGCACGCCCACCGTAAAGTTAAAAAAGCGGAATTCTGACCGTGTTTTAGGGGTTTTGGGGGGAAACTAAGGGTGTTTTCCCTCCAAAAACACCATCTCCAAGCCTTTAAGAGGCCCCTCTCACTCTCATTTGTCTCACACAACTGATTTGGAGTGTTTGTGATTTTGTTTGTGAGCTTGGAGAGTGTTGAGTTTTTGCTGAAGTAGTCATCTTGGAGTTGGGATTGGAGCTATTTTAGAGATAGTGTGTAGCTGTCAGTGGAGTTGCCATCTTCAAGAGGAGGCTAAGGAAGCTAGTTTGCATTTCCAGGTAGTCATCATGCCTCCAAAAGCCAGAGATACTGCATGGGCTCATTGTGATATGATTGATAGCAAAATGATCTGCAAATATTGCCAAAATCCATTCAAGGAGGAGGTATTAACAGGTTCAAGCAACACTTGGCTAGGATAGGAGACCATGTAAAGCCATGTGAAGCACCAAATGAAATAATAGGGCATCTTAGGGCAGAATACTTTCAGAAGTTTGAGACTCAAGTCACTGAACCAATAGAGAAGTTTTTGACTGCAAAGTTTGGGAGTCGAGACTCAACCAATTGAGTTTGATCATGATGACTCACGAGAAGTTTAAAGTGATAATGTTGATCACTATTATAGTATTATCATATATGTAGACTGGAGTCTTGTAGTAGGCCACTGGCCCCATAGTTTGTAGGCTTTGTTTTTGCACTCTAGAGGCCATTTAGAGCCTCATTGCTTATGTATTTTGTCGATGATATGTATTGCACTCGGTGCCATTTTGATATATTCACCTTTACATGGTATATAAATGAGCAATCTTTGCATATTTTGTCTCTATTGGCTTGGAATCATGGTTTTAAATCTTAAAAAATAGTTTTTTTCATTAAAAAATAATTATTTAATGTATTTTTCTAAAACCGGTTCGTTTAGACCAAACCAGTCCCCATTAGACCAGTTCCGGTCGGTAAACCGGTTCATTAGGTGGACCGATCCGGTCATCGGTTCCGGTTTTAAAAACTATGGTACACAAGGCAACCAAAGATCCTTAAGTGCCCAACTTTAGGCTTTTCACTAGTGAAGACTTCTTTAGGAGCCTTGTTGTTTAAGGCTCGGTGTGGAGATCTATTTTGGACATAAACAACAGCATTGACAGCTTCTTTCCAAAGAAACTTTGGTAGCTTCTGATCATGCAACACAACTTTAACTGCTTCCATGATGGTCTTGTTCTTTCTTTCAGACACACTATTTTGTTCTGGGTTATATGGTACAGTGGTCTCTTTTTTGAGTCCAGCTTCTTTGCAAAAGTCAATGAAATCATTTAAAGTGAACTCCCTTCCGTTGTTATATCTGAAGATTTTCATCTGCTTTCCATTTTGTTTTTCTACCAGAGTTGGCTGGTTTTGCATTTGCTTGAAGGGAATGGTCCCTTTACATGCTTACCACTTGCACACTCTTGGCAAACTCCATCATGATCCAATCTAATCTCCGACATTCTGGAAACCATCTTTCTCACATGGGGCAATGCCTTATAGTGTAGATGAGCGAACCTTCGGTGCAAAAGTTTACATTGATGATTGTTGTCACGAATCAACGCATGCATTGGTCTTCCATTGAATTTATATAGACTTTCAAACCTCGATCCCATAGTGAAGACATCTCTCATTGGCCAAGTGAGAACTTTTCCATTTATGAAAGAAATTTTCATTCCTTTATCTTCTAAAGAAGATATAGATACAATATTCTTTTTTAGACTAGGTACATACAAAACTTCTTGAAGAGAAATAGTTTTACCTTCATCTAGATGAAAAGAAACATAACTAGATCCCTTTATAGGATATGTAGAGTTATCTCCAAGTATGATTTTCAGATCCGTCTCCCTCTCAACCTGATTTGAGAGAACTTTTTTATATCCAGTAAAGTGCCTTGAAGCACCACTATAAATCAGCCAACGATCACAAGAATTTGCAGGAGCGGAACTAGAAAAAGCAGAAACAAGAAAGTACTCTAATTGTGTCTCATCTGCACTATTATCATACTTTAGGTTCCTTGAAGTCTTGGAAGAACAATGACTTTCTTTACAAACAATAAGAGCTTCTCTTCTTCTTCTATAATTAGATCTGAAGTTGTTGCTCTTCTATTTTCAGGACAGTCACGAGCATAGTGGCCATGATTATGGCAGTTGTAGCATTGAACTTTTGATAAGTCCTTGTTCCATTTATAGGAAATGTTGGATCTGGGAGCAGGCTTTCTTGAAAAATGATGATCTCTTCTTCCTTTTTGCTTCGTGCCTTGGACAACAAAGGCAGTAGGTTCTCCCTCTTCATGTTTGGGAATTCTTCCTCTAGAAATTATTCTGGCCTCTTCTTGACTGCACTTTCACAGGAGCTCATCAAATGTGGGAACCAAGTAGGAGAAAGACTTCCGAGCGTAATCAATACCAACTCTTTATCAGATACAATTTCACCAATAGTTGACAGTTGATCCTTTGATTTTTGATATCCTCATGAAGTATGCTTGAATGGTCTCTCCTCGGTTCATCTTAATGTCGTTGAGTTTATTCTTCAAAGCAAAGATTTGACTTAAGTTGTTTACTTGATACATTCCGATCAACTTGTCATACATTTCTTTAGATTTCTTCGAGTTGGAGACATAGGTGATGAGATGGTCTCCAAGAGAATAAAGGATATTTTTTTTAGTCTTGATTTCTTCTTTCTTGTACCTATCCTTGATAGAAACATTTGAATTTTTTGGTGGTTTTGCTACCTCACCTACAACATATTCCAGTACATCATGTTCCTCAACAGTGATATCCAAACTTGCCTTCCATGGATCAAAATTTGAAGCATCATTCAACTTCTCTTCATTCTTAAAGTAAGAAGAAGACATCTTGATCTAGTCAAACATATTTCAGCAGCAAGTGATATTTCAATAGTAAATAGAAGGAGCAACAAGTGATATTTCAGCAGAAAATAGAAGGATGACAACTCTTATCTTCTTGGGCTTGTCCTCACCCAATGCTTTGATACCATGTTAAAATTGTGATGTTCTATGTTGTAACAATTACTTATTCCAAAACTTCCTTTTTTGCAGCAATATTAGTTAAGCAATTGTAGTTAGAACATAAATCAAATGTACAATTGAAGACAACCAAGAACAAGATAAGACACAGAGAATTTAGGTCCAATGACCATGGCAAAACCCACTTGGGGAAAACCCAACCAGATTTTTTTTCTATTAGATATCAGTTGTTCAACACAGATACAAAGTACAATGAGAGATCAAGAGAATGAGTAAGTTCACCCAAATCTGAACAAACTGTAGCATGAAAATCACTGGTAGCAGCAACTGATGCAAACACTGAATCAACCTTCAAGTTCTGCGTTTTTTTCCAAGTTTCTCTCTCTCTCACTATCTTTTTCAAATCTCTCCATCTCTCTCTCAAGTTCGAATCCTTCTTTTACAAGAGATGATATGAGATACATATATAGGAGCAACAAATTCTGGTCATAAAGGAGAAATACACGTGCTTTGAGGAGGAGTTACATATGCCATTTAGCGAGGTACACATGCCTTTGTAACTCATGCCATTAAGGAGGTACGCATGACTTTGTAACTCATGCCATTAAGGAGGTGTAGGAGGAATATTTTATGACATGCTTTTATTGTGAGTAAGAGGAATCTGCCATGTCTTAATGAGTGCATAAGATAGAGAGTAATGGTTGGATTAAAGAAAGTGTAAGAGAATCTTTTATGACAAGACTTTAATGAGAGTGATACGTATCCATTGAGAGAGAGAGAGAGAGAGAGTTACGGTGTACTATGTGAGACATAGAGGTACAAAGTGATTAAGTGACGAAGGTAAGGTGACTTGAAGTTCCTTTTAATAATAATAATGTCATAGTATCATAAGAATAATAATAAAAGTAATGATAATATTGATGATTATGTCAAAAATTGAACTATTAAGATTGATTAATGATAATTGATTTTCCAACATCTATACTTGATTACCAATTGATGCAAGGTGATTTACTATTTTTGGAAAGTCATGCTTGAGATGCTAGACACGACTTTCTAATTTTGGAAAGTCACTTTAGAATTGTCAGAAATGAAACTTTATTTAAGGAAATTTATCCCTGAGTTGCCAATTTTCAACATCCATTGTTGTAAAAGTAAATGTTGTGTAGAATGTTCTTGGTAAATTTTATTAAATTAGATTTCACTTGGATTTAGATAAATTAGTTGAGTGTGGAAAGACGGATATGTGGTGATCCGTATGAGTGCACAATTTAGATGTGCAATGTAATATCCTCAAAAGATTAATTGTCTGAGAGATGAAGTGGCTTATCGATCCCCGTAGGCTATAGTCCTTGAGAAAGGGGGAAACCCCAAAATATTCAATGTCTGGGCAGCAGAGAGTAAGTTTTGGGGTAGCTGGGGCAAAAAGCCCAAAGATGGGGTTTGGTGTGAACCTCACTCAATCAATTAAGGAGAAATATCCCCTCAAGGGAATCAATAAATACAAGAGGGTTAGATTCAATTAAGGCATCATTGGATTGGATCATTTAACTCTGTTTTTCTTTGACGAGTAGTTATTGGAAACAAGACGAAGCCCTCTTGAAGTTTAAATGTCACCTTTTTGAGGCAGTTAACCCTTATCCTGAAGCATGCCAAGTCCCTTATAGCACAGGCCAAAGATTGAGGCATTATGAAACTGTCTGAGGCAGACAAATCTGAACTTCCTGAGGCAAATTGACGAGGTTCTTGAGGCAAGTGGGGTTTTTCTGTAACCACAGATTGGAGGCTTGAAGAAGCCACCCAAGTTTCTCTAAGGAAATGCGTTGAGTCGGACTTGGTGCGAAGTCACACTTGACTTTGAGGATAATAGAAGCCTCCTTATACTGAAACAATCTGATGATAATAGAGACCTCACAGAAGACAACGAAGTTTCTTGGAGCTTGTTTGACTGGTGCAAGTCAACAGGTCTTGAAACTCGACATTTAGTCCTCCTATAGTAGTTTCAGATTTGGGGTTAGTTTATTTTGTCTCTAATCATGATTTACTAGAACACTAGTTGTGTATAATACAGATTAGGTTATTGGTTTATAAGGGCATAAATATTCATTGGTATTTTCTGTGGAACTTGGAACTCATCATTGAATGATTGAATTTTACTATATGAACAGTGACAGTGATATGGTTGTTGATAACCGAATAATGATAATTAATGTGAATCATAAAATTCTATGTTATTGAATGAGCTGCTGTTTTCATTGAATGAACAAAATAATTTTTTTGAAAGCCCTAGATCCCTGAAAACCCTAGGCCGAAATTACCCTAGGATACCACAATGGTATTAAAGCTGGCTCTCCGTCCAGCTTGAAGGGTGTTTGAAGATGGAACAATTGGAAGCATTTTTGGGCAAAGAGTATGCAGAGTCTCAGAGGAAGCTGGAAGAGTAGCAAACATAAACTATGAAAAAATTGCAATAGTGGAACAGAGTGGCTCTTACAAAATTAGAGGAGTTGGAAAATGAAGAGGATCAAACTCTTGAACCTAATGATAAGGGCACAACATGAAGTAATTATAAGGAAATGGAATGATTTTTGGGTTGGCTGCAAGAAAAACAAGTCAAGTGATACTAATAATGAGCCCAAGGCAGAAAAACAAAGTACAGAAGAAGCTGAAGCAAGGATAAAGGCATACTCGAAAAAGTGGTCATGGCGATACGTAAAGCAGACAAGTGCTCGTGAAAATCTAGTAAAACAAAAAAGAAGAAGCATGATGATGGTTTTCAAATGCCTGCTTCAGATCATTTAGCAGTTACAAACACTAAATATGGAAAAGATACAAGACAACAAGTATGGATTAGTCAATCTCACTGCATAAGCTGTGATTCAATGGAAGAAGAAAAGACTGACACCGTTAAGCAAGAAGAAGAAGATCGGGGTGTTATCATCTCTCTAGGGCAGCAAGAGAAGGAGCCAGGGTTTGAATCACTTCCCCCAAGGGTTTGCATTTGCAACTATAAAGGTTGTGGAAAGAATTTTATACATGATTTGTGGAAGCATTCACATGTGCACGAGGAGGAACTACATGTTTGTCATTATGAAGGATGTGGTAGGAAATTTCTAGATAGCTCCAAGTTGAAGAGACATTTTCCAATCCATACGAGAGAAAAACATATTACATGTCCAAATGAAGTTTGTGGTAAGGCTTTTTCGTTGGATTTTAACTTGTGTGCACATATGCAAACACATTCACTAGAGAATTATCTTATTTGTCCATTTGAAGAATGTGGAAAAAGGTATGCATGTGAATACAAGTTAAAAGCTCACATTAGGTCCACACATGAGAGGAATTTGGCTAATGTGATGAAGCTACCCCCTTAGACAAAAAGGGAGTTTCGTCGTCCAAAAGTTCCAACTTCACTATATGGCTCTGTTCCTTCAGATTGTCCATTTTTGTGTCCTTACATAGGTTGCGAGTATAAATTAAATATTCATCTCATAGAACAACATGCGAGTTACACTGCTAAAGAAAATGGAAAAAATGGGAGCGATAGCAAAGGTGAAATGGATCAAGGAAGCAACCAAGGTGAAATTGGCATGAATACTGGCATCATGATAGGTTCCAGGATATTTCGGGTTAGTTCAAAGACATTCTTTCAACAAATTTTCACAGTAAGTTTTTGCGTGTAGTTGCGGTTGATTTAAATACGAAAACAAGATGCAGAAAAATTGTGGAAGATAGTGAAGAGACAGGAGAAGACTAGGAAGATACAGGTTTGAGACCATATGGGCCCAGTGGGGAAATTATGAGTCAACAATTTGTAGAAGCTATCCAGGAGAGCTCACACACACAAAGAAACATAAAACCGTTACAACAATTTGAACAAGTTGTCACAATCTAATGAGTTGGGATATAAAGAGAATACAAAGCATGACAAATTTGATGATGTATGTGATGATAATGAAAGAAAGGGAAGAAGAATACAGGGCAGAGGAATAAATATTTTCAATCATGATATGTTTAGCACTTATACGTCTTTCTTGTCAAAACAAGGGAAGATAAACATAACTTGCATGTTATTTTCATATATGATTGGAAATGGCAGTGACCCATGGACCTGTTGACCACTTTGTGTCAACTACTCTTTAGTAGTATACTTTTTCGCAAAAGGGATTCCATCATGTTCGAGCATTCAGATCATCCTGAATTCATCATCATCAGTCGTCAGTTTCTCAAAGTTGTAAACCCATTCTGCAAAATGTTAATGTAAATGATCCTAGTAAGACCATATATGTATGTAACAACCTAGGTAACTTTTTTATTTCGGCGACCAATTTCATCCTAGGATTTTTTTCATCTTACTGATTCATTGGTGTTTCTAAACACAGATGGTCGATAGAGTTTTTCCCTCCAGAGTCATCTCAAAGCTAGGGTGGAATTTATCGTTAAGGTCTTAGGTGAGTCCTGGTGTTTTAATCGAGTCTTTTGCAAAAGTGATTTGGGAATAATTTAAGCTAATTGGCTAAATTATTTTATTACAAATCACTTGGTCTACTAGATCATATTGAGTCGTAGAATGGGGTAATAAATTGAGGGTCTATAATGAACGAGTGTTCCCCCTTTGAGGTTTGAAATGTAATTATCTTATGTAAACAAATATTTTAGTGCGTGATCCTTCATGCTTAGACACCATGGCAAAAATATTAGAGGGTGGAAAAATTATTAATCCTCTGAAGTGTCAATTAATTAAATTTTTTGGCAAAAAAAAAATTAAATTCTAAAGCCAAAACTTTAATTAATTTGAGTCAAAATTAAAATTCTAGAGAAATTAAATTCTCCAAGTGGAAAAAATCGTGGGTCTTAAAGAAATTAATTTTTGGAGGTCCTCCACCAAGGGAATATTGGAAATTTCAAGAAAAATTGGACCCTTTGACTTTGGTGGTTAAGTCAAAGTCAAATTTTAGAGGAAATTAACTCAAAATAATTATTTTTGAGCTAATTAAAAATGGTTTTTATGAGAAATTCGAAAATTTCTCAAAAATAAAGATTTTTGATGGTGGAGATTAAAAGATGATAAAAAATCTATCAACGGTCAAGATTATTTTGACAGAGATCAAGCCAACTAGCCGTTATTATCCACTTGGAGGATTTATCTATAAATTAGGAGTCATTTTCTTTTCAATTTACAGAATTTTTTTGAGAAAGCTCTGAGTCAAGCTCTACCGCTGTAATATTTTTCTGGAATTAATAGAAAAGACTTTGGGATTTATTCATGGTGGTGTTCCTCTTTGGTCTACTGGTAATATTTTTATGAATCGTGTGCCTAAATGTTCCATTGAATTAAATTTTATAAGTTTTTCGTTTCATTAGCGAACAATTGGATTTCTATTTGCACAAGTATCTTGCATTAGGTATTGGGTTTAGAAAAACATTCTAACTTGATTGATCTAGCAGGTATCTCTAGATTTTGAAGGTTTTAACGTGTATCCAACTCCTTTTGAAGCTAAAAAGTTAATCTTAAGTATGCAAAGATCTAATCAAGATCAGATCTTAGGCAGGAAGGAAAGTCTTTGGTTGGACCAACCAATTCCCAAGTCCAGAGACCTAAGAGCCTATTGTGTTAAATTTTCAAGATCTATCTAACGATTGGTTTTGCAAAGATCTTGACCATGACTCAAAATTATAAAACTCTTATTTTACTCATTTATCTCCATTAATTGTGCGAATAAAGATAGATTTGCTAATTAGAGCTTGAAATTTATAGTGAATATTGTAAAATATATTTTGTAAATAATTTTATCTTCTAACCCTTGTTTGCAGTTGGGGTTTTGGGATCTATTTTAAATTTTTGTTCATATTGGGTTTTTGGGCTTTTAAAATTTTATTTGTGCAGGTGGATTTCAAAGCTAGATCTGAAGAATTGCTAAGGGTTTCAAGGGTTTCAATCCTTGAAATTTAAGAGCGTTTCTAGAGATGGATCTAGGCCTAGGAAGGCAAGTTCCACCTGTTGTCGCGCAAATTGGCACGACAACGCTCAGATCGGGGGCTGTCACTCTGATCCCTGATCCCTCCGTTTAAGCCTGTCTCCCGCGGCTAAGGGGGGTAGACCCTATGAGATAATGAAGACCAACTGGAAAACAGTTGGTTGGGAGACACGAGACACGATAAGATAAGCACTAGATGAATTTGATTTTAGCAGACCAGTGCCTTAAGAGATTGTTATTAAATCGATTACTTGTTAGATGATTATAGAAACATGAAACGTGAACAGCAATCATTTGTCATCAGCTAGATCACAATGCTCTTTGAATGACCCAAATGATATCCAGCAACTGAAGATTTAAAAAAAGGATGAATGCTTCAAACCACCACGAGTTATAAACCATTAACTAGATATCATATTTGTATCTCGACTTGAAACTTCAGATCTCAGCGTGAAAGATATAACATGAAAACAACTGAATCTGGCAACAAAAATAATTTTCCCACAAAAATTTTATGCCCTTTCAGACAAAGATTAAACTTAAAACAAAATTTAAAATTTAATCTAAAACCCTGAAGGAATTTTTTTTTATTAAAATTTTTCATTTTATATTTTTCTTGATGAAGACAAATGCTTTCAAATGAAAGAAGAAAATATGCGATAATTTTTTAAGATAGAAAATAAGCAAAGGGCTGAAGAAACCCCCTCTTGAGTAAATCTTTTTGATGTCTTGTGAGCTTGCTGGCTTGAACAACTTGTGGGACCTTTGATATCGTTGGAGGTGACTATTTCGACCGAAGAAGTCCTCACACTCCAACAGAGCTAGCAATCTGTCCCTTGAAAACACAGAAAACACTTGCAAACCAATTGTTAGTGCAAAAGAGACTTGGCATATAGAGACCAAGTTGAGCTTGTCATTCAACCGAGAATGGACAAGCTACAACAAGTGTACAAATATACCAAGCCCAAAGGAGATTTGAGATAGCTGCAAATCTCTCCTCCCTAGACAATAGTGCCTTCAGGCAAAATGAAAAACAACTAGATAGCAAATGAAAATAAAATGAATATCAAGCGACACAGGTATACCTCATGTACCAAAGCATGCACCACAAGAGAAGCTAGTAACCCCAAAGACTTTTATTTATTTATGTGAAAGCTGAGTACAAAATCCGACAGAGTCTCCGCTAGCCCAATAGCTCGTTCTATCCTTATACAATAAGAGCCCAAGGCTCATATAAATAAGGAAATGGGAGGAGATCCCAATGAAAATTCCAATGACAAGTGGCACAATGGTGAAGATCTCAATGCTTCAAGTCAAGTTCCAAGTGGCTGAGTTACTGGCTTCATTGCTGGAGATAACTGCTCTTTAGACTGCTGTTGACTGAACATGTGTTTGCAAACTGTTGTTCGATTGGCTGCCTTTGTAACTGCTGTGATTGCCCATGCAAAACTGCTGTCCAGCTCACGTAAACTGCTGATTGAACCATGTGTATGAGCTGCCAACGTTAAACTACTGTTTAAATCTGCTGAGAATGCTGAGTGTAACTTGCTGTTTGCTGCCCAACGTAAATGCTGCTGGCTGCCCACGTTACATTGCTGAGTTGAATCTTTGACTGGGCCCACGTGAGACTGCCCACGTAGATTGCTGACCTGCGTGGAACCTTTGATGCGTTGAGTTATGCGTACGGACTGGCTGCCACGTGACTGCTGGGATAGCGTACGTAAATCATATATGGGCTGTGTAATATGCTGAAACTGCTGCCTAAGTAGACATATTGCCAACGTAACTTGCTAACCTGCATGACTATGCTCTGACCTGCGTATATACCATATACTGCCCACGTAACTGGCTGCCACGTGATTTGCTGACCGCTGTAATATCCACGTACGGAATATATGCGTACGGCTGAGCTGCGTACTTTATGGAGGGGTGAGGTGGGTCCCCTGCCCACTCACTAATTTTAACCTTATACTTTCCACCTTATAACTTTTACAACATTCGAAAATTAAATCAAAGTGAAATTCCATTGCCTTATGAACTCAACGCTGGCCCATTTGACTTTGACTTTCTTTGACTTTGACTTTTTTGTTGAAACTTTGACTTGAGGTGGGCCCCACATTGCATGCCACATCACCCTTGACTCTCTGCTTAATTTCCATGTCAAAATTTGACTTATTTTGACTTTGGAAAAATTTATAAATTTTTCCAATTATTCATTTTTTTGAATTTCTTCTTCATTTTTGCTACTGTCCCTTGAAAAATCGGCTTTTGAGGGACTCTGAGTCATTTTTTGACCCCCAAAGTAGGCTCTAGGAGAATGCTGGGCCTCTGAGGATGAATTTTGAGTGGTCATATGCCCTAGACATTTCCTAAGGCCACTTATTTATGCCTTTACATAAAAAATAATTAAAAAGTCCCGTTTTGCGGGAAATTTTTAACTATTAAAAAATCCTACTTAGACCTAGCCAAATTCCACGAAAATTTTTGTGTGATCTAGTATGGTAATATACATTGACCCTAGACACTAAGATGTGTCAGGGGCTCAACCTTCAAACCGTCACCTCGGCTTTGGGGTAAAAATGAGTGAAAAAATCCAGAGAATTATCCGCCTCTGAAAAAGAAGGGATAATTAACCGGATAAAAAAAACACTCCAAGGTGTACTCGTTTGCTGATCGAGTCCCACATCCTAGGCTTGTTACAAATTCAAGAAACTCATCATACTAGCATCACTTATTACAATTCCCCGCAGGATGTGGAATCTGGGTACAAAGAAGAAAGATGATGAGAAGATAGAAGGAGAGTTAAAAAACTCTGTTGACTGATGACATCTGATGGTACAAGTGTCCTCTGGATCATCCTTGGGCATGGAGTCTTCACATAATCATCAGGTGCTACTCCAGTAGTCAACACCACCCTCTAATATTTTTCCTCCAATACCAACGATAAGTTCTTCATTTTCAAGAAAATTCTAGTGACGATTTGGGCAAATTTTGGAGATCGTAAATCTGAAATTAACTTTTGCAGAGATAACTTTTTTGGGGTTTCATTGATCCTCTAGACCCAGCGTTGAGCCCAAGAGGGCCTTTCTAGGCTCGCCGTTGCCCTCTTTCTCTTGAGGCAGCCCTTTTCCTTCCCTCCAAGCCCTAGCCGTGGGATTTTTCCTCTCTCTTTTCCCTGGGGCACCTTCCTTCTGCCCTCTGCAGCCTCCAAATCCTGACGGCCTGCCTCCTCTAAATCTACTATGACCCCTGTAGCTATCTCCTTCCCTCTGCTGGCCTTTTCCTTCCCTTTTTCATTGGCCATGAGCCCTAACTCCTCCTGGCAGCCTCATCCCTAAACGCTGTCCCTAATTCTCCCTTGTGACCCCTGCGGCACCCTTTTTCCCTCTTTCCAGCCTAACGCTGCCCCTAATCTGGGCTGCATTGCCCTCCTTTCCCCTTCATCTTCACTCCTGTGGCCTCTAAGGCCTTTTAATCTTCAACGCTGCTTCAAGACCTCATAGCGTTGCCTCTTCCAGTCACCTTTCAGTCACTGGTGTGATTTTGAAAATTTTCTGAGGCTGATCATTGATTTATGCAGAGAACTTGAGGTATGTTTGTATTGCAGGAGGATCATCTTCAAAAGAATTTTGTTGACATATCTGACAAGTGTCTTCATGCCCTTGAGGCTCTCTGGTGTGCATTTTTTTAAACCCTTACCTTCTTATTTCAGTCAACTAATATTGCACAACAGTGGTTGAATACAGTGGCATTAAACTTATCTAGTATATCAGAGAATTATTAAACTCCTTGAGGTATTATTTGTCTTGCTCATAAGTCCTTTATTGACTGGCATAAGCATTTTAGAAATCTGAAGCTCATCACTGGCACAAGCATAATTCCTCTGTTCTCCCTCTAATCCAAACAGAGAAAGAAATAAGCAAATCTGAAATATTTTGACTATTTAACATAAGAAATTGCTCACTGCTGTCCTAAAATTATTTACTGCTCTTCTACTGAAGCATAAGTAATTCTCTGTTGTCTTGAAGATACTCATTTGTGTCATTTGAAATTCTGAATACATTGCTTTAAAGTGCTCTCATTTACTCATAAGGTTATAGGCATTGGATAAGAGGTATTTTGTTGAGCATTTCATTGGATAGCCTTGGTATTACTCTCCTTGGTATTACTCGTCTCATTAAAAGATAGCCTTGGTATTACTCTCTTGTCTCATTAAAAGATAGCCTCACATTGGCATTTGACAATCTTAAAGGTGTTGCTGATCTAACCATATGATTATCACTTTGACATAATCTTGGCAAGTTCGTTAACAACACTATTTCTTCTCTTTTAAAATATACAAGTGGGTATTGACATAAAGCATATCAGAATTCTTGTTTTTAGTAGCTTGTCACCAAGGACTTATCAAAATGCTTACAGTTTATAATTCAGCTTGAAAGATCTCTTCAGAAATTGGCCATCTAGGTGTTCCTAATTTTGCCCTAAGGCTGAAAGCCTTTTTGTTTTATTGGCATTAAAAGTGTTAAGTAACTGAGGGACTTGATGATTTAAACGAATATATCTCTTTTTTGGCATCTTTTCATTGGTATATCTTGAAGGTTCCTAGCTGTATAAGAGCATTTATATGCTTGCTGAGCAATCATTGTTTGCATTAGATAAGAGATATATTGTTGGACAAGTTTGGTATAATTCTAACACATTATTGAAAGATAACTTTATATTGGCACTTAAGGAGATTTGAAGGTCTTCTTGATTATGTTAGACATCTCCTAAGTTGAATGATCATTGGGATTTTATTACTTGAATAAGAAACATTGGTTGCATTTTCTATTATCATTGTTATCTTGAGCACCTTGGAAAAGCATTTGTCTTGTTTGGCATGTCTTGAAAAGTTAAGGGCATTGAGTAATCTTGTTACATTGCATAAAAAAAATCATTGGCTAATTGTTTGAAAGGATAAGCGCTCGAGTTATCATTTGACTTATGGTTCATGTATTAAGTGGATATCTATTTTCTGAATTCTAAGTTAGTGCATTATTGTGGAGAGCATTCATCTCATGACAATTTTATCTTGTGGTTATCCTCCTATTCTTATAATTGAGATTGTCTCTTGAATATTATTAATAAGTATTTGTTGATATAACTCAAGATTAGCCATAAATAAAGTACTTGAAACATTAACAAACTCAACTTAAAGATCATTCTCTAATTTCACCTTGCATATCATTTTAAGCTAGTCTTTCATCTTAAAACTTACCTCCAAGCTTAAGCTTGGTTGATAGATTTCTAGGACAACCCTTCTCATCTAGCTTGAGGGGCTTAGACAACTCTTTGGTGGTTAACATGGTGACCTCATAGTCGTTTGAGCCATAGTCTCTGCAACGTCGGAGACATCAGGTGATAGGAGCCTAACATAAGCTATCGTTAATCAAGCCCTTGCTTGCTTCCTGTTGGCCTCCTTCCCACAACCTACGTTGGAGCCCAACTTCAAAATAGTTAAGGGATGGTCGTACTTAGATTAGGCATTTAATGAAAATTAACCAAGATCTTTTCATTTCACATGGATCTTAGAAATTGCATTTCATATATGATAGTAACACATTAAAGCAACAGTTGTCCATTCGATACTTGGTCTCAAATTTATAAAGCAAGAGTGTTGACTCCATAAGGCACTAGTCTCAAATATATAAATTCAATCTAATCCTTAAAATCTTGCTAGATCTAAACAAGTGCTTGGCCACTCAATTGTGTTTCCCAGACTATTTGGTTTCCAACTTGTCCTTCATCATCTCATTTCCATAGGGTCTACCCCTGATAACTTGTTGTTGGGAGACAGCTAGAACGAAGAGGTTGGGGATTAGGGTGACAACCCCCGATCCGAGTCATTGTCGCGGTGCCTGTACAATTTGAGCGACAATAGGACCTACGCACATAATACATTTGTGTGGACACCTAATTTTTCATGTATAAATCTGGTATGCTGTGAAGATAGTCAACTTCAACATGCGTTGTTATCAACCATAGCTGAAGCTATTAAGCATGAGATAATTTAGGATGTTTACTTGCAAGATACTCATGCTTTGTACCATCACTTTGTTTGTGATCTAATCCTTTTCGAATCTGCAACCACATTGGAAATGCAAGGGTTGGATATCCATTCAAAATTGAAGGCCCTTTTACCTCTTCTTGGGTGCCTATTATTACATCCTATCCTTGATTCTCAGTTGCCACCATTTGTTTCTTCGTAGTATGAAGGAAATTGGATTCGTGGACATGGAGATCTCAAGGTTAGTGTTGCAGATGGAAAATGTTTGGTAGACCAATTCGTGGATTTTCTAGATAATCTAGAGCCTGCAAAACTTCACTGGAAATGGGTTGAGCTTAGGTTGCTTCTAAATGAACTAGTTCTCATTGAGAAGATTTGGAACCGACATGTTTCTGTAGTTGATGCATTGTAAGCTTTTACCCTGGTTAATCCTCAGTAGTCTGGAAAGACCTTTACAAAATTTGTTCCTACTAGATTACTTTTTTTTTTAACACAGTCGAGTATTAGTTTTTCTATTCAAAAAAAGAGGTAGGAGCAAGCTCCCATTACATAGATTTTGGAACCAGCCAAGCTGAAAGGGAAGGCAAAGAGAGCACAATCCCAATCAACAAAGATGCTGAGTTCATAAGTTCCTAATTTACCAACTACAGACTGCTTGTAAATTCTTACATACTGAAGCACAAAAACTTGACATTTACATTTCATAAAAACTACTGATGCATATGCTGATCCAATTTAAAACTACTAAAAGTTCCTATTTTTGATTAACAGAAGGTTCTTGCTTTTATTTAATTCTGCTGCTTTGATACCCATATTTCTCTCTAGTCTAGTTGGTGAGAATCCCTTTCAGGAAGGTGATGGATTCCTCCATATGTGTGCACCGATTGCTGAGAGCTTCGATTTCTGAGTTTTGATGGGTGAGTCTTCCCATAAGAAAGGCATTTTCTGACTTTGCCTGATACCGAATATCTTTGATAGTTTCTCTCAGCTAGTCGATCATGAACTTATTAGCTCTGCACTAGACGCACTTGTCATCCTTGGAAGCTTTTTCCAGAGGATCCATGTTCCCTTTGTTGCTGAAGATGAGCTTTGCACTGGTTTGATTATAGTTGTTAAAGGAGGAGCTCCTCGACAAGGGAAGGAACGATAGAAAGGCAGAGGGGAAGAATATTGAATGGATGTACAACGATGAGGAGGATGTGAAAACTGAGCAGAGCAACCGTGAATCAACAGAGAGGCGTGCTTAAACGCAGAGCCTGAGTGGCAGAGAGGAACACAGGCGCTTGAAACAGGGGAGGCCAACCTTAGAAGATAGGAAAGTTTAAAAACACAGGAAGCTTGGCCGAGGAGAGGATAGGCCGAATGAAAGATCAGGGAGGGAACAATACTGAGAGATGGAGTGCGACGGAGAAGAGTGAGGGGAGCATCGAAGATGAGAGGATATAAATAGGCGAGATAGCAGGGAGGGATCATCAAGTTAGATAAGGTCGAAGGGGAGTCACGAGAGTCATGTGGGAGTTTGTCAGCCTTGGAAGTCGGACTTGGCGAGAGGTTGAGAACGAGAAAGATTTGTGTTGAGAACGAGAAAGATTTGTGAAGGATTATATATCAGGTTTCATAAGATAGGAGCATATTTTGAAGAGGGCCAACCCATATTACAAAAAGACTTTGATTGTATTGGCAGGAAGGAGGAGAGATTAAGGTATTGGAAGATGAAAGGAGTCATTTGCAAATGCATGCTTCTCCAGGAGGCCATGCCACAAACCTATTTTCATGGATATCTATTGTTTTATTATTATCCCTTAATATGTGCATGAAAGTGACCTGTCCCAAGTTGATTAGGTGTTGATTGATCCTTTTTGTTATTTGGCTCAATGCTGCATTCTTCGAATTGGTCTTCTTGACCATGGTTTGAATGAGGATCGCTGAATCTCCCAAGATAATCAGATTCAAAATATTTCTTTTTTTAATATTTTTTCTCCCAAGAGGAGTCCATAAGCCTCAACCTTGTTGTTTGAGGTTGTGCTTAATCCCCATTCAAAGGCAATGGAATTATGCATGCCTTGTTCAATTAGAATGCCTCCTGCATCTGCTTTCCCCGGATTTGACTTTGATGCTCCATCAAAGAAACGACACGATCTATTGAGAGCTTTCATCCATAGGATGAATTCTTCCTCTTTTAGTATGATTTTCCAATTCATATGCACCACTTTCTTTTTAGGAATGGTTGGCAACTTAGGCCTGCTATTTGCATAGGTGATCCAAGTTCGTTCCTCTTGCTGAAGCTTGTTGAAGTCTATTGTTTTCGTTCCTTTAGCAAACAGGAATTCAGAAGTTAATCCCCATGCTTTGGAGAGCACTTTGCCTATTTCTGGAGTGTGGTTGTGGAAAATTTGTGTGGTTGTGGAGAGCACTTTGCCTATTTCTTCTTCCTTTACTTGCTTCGACCCACTGCTGCCGCTGCTACCAGTGAGGGTGGTCTTCACTAAATCTCGCCTCATCCCTTCCTACTGTGGATCAACCCACATACGATCCCAGTCTAGCAACTTTTCTCTGCCCAGAATACTCTGGATGAAGACTTGCCACTCTTTGGAAACGTTGTTTAGAGCAAACTGCACCAACTCAGTAGGTTGAGGTGATGATCCTACTGCAGACAACTGATCTCGAATATCCTGAAGCCTAGTAAGGAATGGGTCTATGCGCTCCCCTTTTTGCATGCTCGTGCATCTCAGCTTCTCCTCAAGATACATCTTCTGTTGCTCGGAAGATCCCTTGTATAGCATAGTAAGTGCTTCCCACATTTGCTTGGCAGTATCTTTGCCAACTATGTGAGACACCACGTGATTGCAAACCCCATCGAGAATCAACCTCTTTGCCTTCGCCGTCTCCTTCTTGTAGGTCTTAAGCGGATCTGCATCTGCATCTGCGGGTACAACTGCCACGCCATTGATAGAAGCTTTGAGATCGTACTCCTCTAGAAGACAGGAAATCCTTGCCTTCCAGATCACGTAGTTGGAGGCTCCGTCCAACCGGTCCTGATCTCTCAGCCCTGTTGATGCCATCTTATTTGCAAAAATGTCAAATTCCTCCTCTTCTCCTCTGCGCAACTGCTGACTGACTCTATGCACTCCCTGCTGGAGTGGGAAAATCTACTCGCAACTACTGCTGCTTTGCTAGGAAAATTCAAACTTCTGGGCTAGAAGTCCCCTGAGGAAAGAATTCCCTCAGTGTGTGCTTTTCCTTCCTCTTGACGCTATTTTGCACTAGCAAATTGCGGCAAAATAACTGTGTCCCAACTGAAGATCTGCTCTGCAAGGAAAATATTGCATCTCCCTCTACCTCTGGTAACCTTTGATCTAGAAAATCTGTTCTCTGTTGACTCTGAGAAATAATTTTTTCTCAGAAACTGACCCTTCTGGCCTAAGGGCTGTGCTGCCTTTGAGGGTTTCGAACTGCTGCCTACGCAAAGTTTTGAAATTCCTCTTTCCTTTTTGCTACTAAGCTCTCCGGCTTCTATTTGTGCTCTGATACCATGTGACAATTCAAAAACCTCGAATCCTACTGCAACAACTGATTAAGTTTCTTTTATTTGTTAAATTAACTGAACAAATTATTTGCAGTTTCCTACGACAAATATCGAAACTAATACTCTGCAGCCTTCAGAAAATAAATACTGTGGAAGAAAAATAATGCTGGAAGAATAGATGCACACACACACAAATAACATTGTGATTTTTGGACCAATGTCCCCGGAAAAATCCAACTTAGGAAAACTAGTGCAGTAGCTGAGGGTTTTATTATTATGCAGTAGTAAATCTGAGTACAAGTCTATGGAAGCTCAAATCTAGATTTCTAGGAGATCTAGTGAGAAAAACATCACTCCTACCGGTGATTCGACACTGACCTTGGCTCAAGATGAGCTGTCTCTTGCTGCCTCTGTGCTGCCTTTGCGTCAGCATATGTAGATCTGCGTAACCCAGCTTGGACCAACGTCTCTCTCGTTAACTGATCAACTGCTATTTGGAAAATCGATCCTCCTGGTTTCCGGGCTCCCACACTGGCTTCTGGCACTGAATTTCGACTTCTCCTTAGCAAAATACAGATCTCCCTCTGAAGCTTTGCGTTGCCTCTCTGTGGCACTCATTGACTCTCTACTATGCACTCACCGGACTTGAGAAACTTCCTTCCGGCCTTACTATCCCTGCCCCTCTCTCACTGTTTTGACTTCACTGAATCACATCCGGCAACACACAACTGCTACTCTGGAAATCGATTTCCCGGCAAAATCGAACTGCACAACTGAATCCTCCAACCCCCATCGAATTTCTTCTTATAATCTCTTGTTGAGACATCAACGACCAAGATTAGAACATAATTGATGGTTAAGATTAACAAGAACTCGATCCATGTCTTCTTCTAGAAGATTCTCACCATGACTTAATTAATACCTTTAATTAATCAATTTTCCTAAGTTTAGACTTATGAACCATTAAAAAAAGATTAATTATTTTAATTAGGTCGTCTCTAGGTGGAATTTCCAGAAACGATTTCTGCGTTTTGGAGAATACATGTATTCTCGCCTCTTGACAAAATTTCGTGGCTAGAACACATCCGATGCTACAAAAACTAACAAAGAGCACATCATGATGCTGTTTTATGGGGTCTGTCAAGATATCTTGGATGAGTAGGAAGTAAAAGTCTATTGCCCTTAGTGTAACCAAAGCTGAGGATATTGCTGTTAGCATGGCTAGCTGTGAGGCAACAAGGTTGAGGAAGCTCTTTGGAGAGTTGTTTGAGCAGGTATTGGATACGATTATGATATACTGCGACAACAAGAGCGGGATCCGACTCTCAGAGAATCCGTGTTCCACGACAGGTCCAAGCATATTGAGATCAAATATCACTATATCCTGGATATGGTGCGGAGAGGAGCTATTAGACTCCAAAACATCTCGACAGATGTGCAGATAATCGACATTCTTACCAAGCCTTTGCTGAAATGGAAGTTCTTGGTCTTCAGAGAACAACTTGGATTGGTGGATGTTAAGTGGTCATGACTGATCACGAACACTAAGCTCTGGGAGCTTCTGGGGGTACGAGGTACTCCTTTGGAGCTATAGGGTTGGAGGATCCTTGTCTTTTGATAAGTTGATCTCCCGTAGTGAAGTTCGGGACTTGACGGAGTAAATACCTTAGCATGCATCCTACCCACAAGTTGGGTTTGTTGGGATTGCCACTCATTTGGCCAATGAGTGAACAAACATAGGTTTGGAGGGTCTTTACCCATGGTAGACACGTTTGGTAAATTGATCTCCCTAAGTTCGGGATGCATGGTGTTCAACCACTTGATCACTTTGGATCAAGTTGGGTGACATAGGGTTTGGAGGATGTTTGTCACTTGTGACAAATCAATCTCCCCTATTGTCAAAGATATAGGGTTTGAAGGATCTTTACCCTAGTGGTAAATTGATTTCCCCTTTTATCTGGATGGATTGTTCGATCAACTAATCAGACATAGGGTTTGGAGGATCTTTACCCAGTGGTAAATTGATCTCGTCTATTGTCTTTGGATATAGGGTTTAGAGGATCTTTACCCTAGTGGTAAATTGATCTCCCCTATGATGATTCTTATTCTTTAGATCGAGACATCATTGTTTAGTAGATGAGCAAAGATGAACAAAGATAAGCAGAGACAAGATATGATATGATATGATGATGATGAGACATGTACATCCGAGACAAGACTTATGATGCAATCGGAAATTGTTAAAATTGGCAACTAGGGCCAAATCCCATGTGGGTCTTCTTATTTATGGCAGCTGATATTTGTCTTGGATTCCTCTCGTCGAGAGGTGTAGGATTGATTTAAAGATCATCTGATTCCGACATGTATTCATGGAGATATGAATTTATTTATGTTATTTGACAATTTGTCAAGGTCGGCCAGCAACCAAATTACCCCAAAGGCCCAACTTATCCTCAACGTTTTATTATAAGAAGAGGTCTTCAAGTCATTTTGCACACTCACTTCTCCTAAGATCTCTTTCCGCTCGTTTGGGTTTGGTGGCTAGAGAGATCAAGAGGGAGAAGCCCTAGACGTAGTGAAGAAAGGGTCTTCTAAGAGAGCCCTAGACGCAGAACTAAAGAGCCCTAGCTGCAGTCTTATGAGGAGATCTTTTTGCAGGTAAGAAGAGATCAATATGCTGTCAAGAGGGGAGTTATATTCGCAGCTCAAGGAAGAAGTCTAGCCACTGTAATAAGATGCCCTAGACGCAATCCAAACAAGAAGTTCAAGCTGCTGTTCAGTTGTGCCCTAATCTGCTGTCAAGAAAGGACTAATGCTGCCCTAGCCGCAGTCCTAAAGGAGGTGATTTTAGCCGCAATTGAAGAGGCCCTAACCAGCAGCATGTGAAGGCCTAAATCCGCAGTTAGAGGAGCCTTATCACAGCATGAAAGGAACCCTTAGACCCAGCAAGAAAAGTGAACCTAGCCGCAACAAAAAGGAAGTATCTCATTAGCGTGAAGGGTCACATTGTTGTAGGTGACAACGTGGACTGTTTTGGGCATGATCAAGCTGTTCTTGAACTCGGTATGCTGGGCAGGAGAATCCACACAAAGGAGGAGCTAGGGGCTGCTGTGTAAGGACTGTTTGGATCATTGTTTGAAGGGACCTAAGCTTCAGTCTACTGCTGGGCTAGGCCGCAGGCCATAGCCAGCAGTTGGAGGTCTTTAAGTGCTGTGTTCAGAAAGATAGCTGCCTTAGAAGGCAGCGTGTGGTTGGATGGATTGTATGAAAGCCAGCCACAGTTAATAGGTGGACTGTGGGGTGTGTTTAAACTTTAGGGTGCTGTAGCACACTGAGTTTAGGGTGCCCTAACGAGTGACCAGGTCTGCCATGAAATGCATCAGTCCTTGCTGCATATGAAAGGTGCCAGATTAGCAGCCTTGTCATGTTCAGTGAAGCAGTGAAGGAAGGAGAATCTTATTGAAGGAAAGCCTCAGTATTTTTGGGTAATTGGCTGAGCTGTTCTAAGCCTATCATCTGCTGCATATCTTCAGTCCTCGGTATCGGATCTGCAACCTCATTGTGTCATTGTTACGGAGATCTTTGATCTCCTATTTAGCAAGTCAAGTATTGACTTTAAATCATTGTACTCTCTCTCTCTCTCTGCTGAACTATTGAATAATATAAGAAGAATTGATCAAGGGTTTCCCCACATTGGGGTTTGTCTTTCGCTGGTGCCACATCTTGTGTCCTCTTGTCTTCTACTGTTTATGTATATGTTCTATCTGCACTTTACTATCATGATGATGTGATTGCTAATCTGAATATTGTCATTGAACTAATATGAAAAATTGAAGTAAATTGCTCTAAGCATATAACATACCTAAAACTAACAGAAATTCCTTCCTAGCTGAGAGGGAGTGTTGAAAATTGGCAGTTAAGGGAGCAATTTTCCCATTTGGGAAGCCCAACAACCCCAAAAGAGACCTCACTTGCCCTTGGAAAAATTAAATTTGCACATGGAAAAAATATTATTTTGTTGCTGGACCAAGTCATCACAAGAATTATAAGTCGGCCTAAAGCAGAAATTTGACCTCCTAAACCACATATAAATACACCTAAGGTGACATCACTTGGAGGCATCACATCACACATTCATCCTTCTTCATTTGGTTTGATCTGGTCGGAAATTGCAGGGTCTGAGTTTGGAATGTAAAAATTCCAGATAAAGAGAAATATATATATATAATACTTTTATTAATAAATGAATACAGATAGGTGAGATTACAATTGCGGTTGCCTGGCTTATATACCGCCATAGGCACCTTTTGGGAAAGGGCATGATCTTATGATCGTGCCCTTTCATCTAACTAAACCTAAAATTAAACAATAATCTAAAATTAACTAATTTTTACATAACATTGCCTTCCTCTCGAAAGAATGCTTTGTCCTCAAAGCATACGCAACGACGGATGTTGTTGACAAAATGCTTCATTCTCCCACGAAGCGTCTTCTTCGGTGAGTCTTTCCACTTGATTATATATTCCAAAATGATCAAGGTCGCACATTCTAAAAGGTCTTGGATTAATCTCTCAAGTTTCGTTTTTTGGTGATGTGGATATCGGTATGGCTTTTTCATTGGTCGGTCTTGAAATACTTTTCCATGCTTCTGAATTAGATCTTGCATCTCCGGTGACTCTTCTTTGGTCATATTTGCAGATAACATTTTTAATTGATGACATTGTACTGCATAAGTAGGTGCTCTTCGACTCAGCTTCATCATCTGAGATGATGACACAACATGATTTTCTGGTGCTTGGAATCCATGTAGTTTGTACTTCTGACATTCCCATTTGAATTTTATAAATTGTAATTGATGGTTGGCGGCATAAGTACCTAAAGTTCGTAGCCATTGGATGCCTAAGACTACATCTACTCCTCCTAAAGGTACCGTGAAGAACGGAGACTCTAATTTAAAGTCTTGAATCTGCAAATTGACTTTATGGCATTTCCCTACCTTTTCAATCTTCTTACCATTAGCTATCATCACTTTCATGTTTGGTAAGGGAAATGAAAAGATATTGAGTTTCTTGGCCACAGTCGTATCTAGAAAATTGTGTGCTTCCAGAGTCGATGAGAACCACTACGTTGTTCTTCTTTATGTGTCCTTTTAACTTCAAGGTCTGAGGTTGTGATATACCTGTCAGGGCTGATAATGACACTTGCGGAGTACTTCCGTCATCTAATTCTGGTGAGAATTCTAGGGCGTCTTCTGTGTCTTCTACGTCATAATCTTCACTGTTTGAGTCATTGGTTGCTTCACAATTATATAGGTTCTTTGGTTCTTTTCCTTTAGCACATCTATGTTTGGGGTCCCACTTCTCACCACAGCGTTTACATTTACCCTCTTTTATTCTTTGCATTTCCACATTCGATTTTTCATCTTCACGACAATGCGGTGGAACATATCTTGTATTATTTGAGTCCACATACTGGGGTATCCTTCGTCTTGCATAAGCTTTTTCTGCTGTTGACCAAAATATTGGTTCGGATTTCTTTTCCGCTGTTTTTGCTTTTCGTCTTGCTACTTCTATAGATATAATGTCATGCATCTCAAGTTCTGCTTGTAAATGAGATTTAAGTCCCGAGATGTATGACTGAATTAAACGAGATTCTGATAACCCAGGCACTCGAGTTACTAAGGTTTCCCATTCTTGAGTGTATTCATCCACACTTCCTTTTTGTCGTAATTTGATGAGTTTTGAAAAGAATTCTTCTTCCTTTACACCTTGGAATCTTTTGAAGAATGCATCTTTAAATTTCCTCCAGCTAATGACATGTGTTGTCTTTTTCCACCACATATACCAGTTATAATGCTTCTCCCTCCATTTTCATGGATGCATGTCTGAATTTTTCATCATCGTCAGTGATGTCATATATCTCAAGGTATTCTTCTGCTTTATTTATCCATGCAACAGTGTTTTTTTCGTTCCCATCGAATTTAGGTATCTCAACCTTTACCCTCTTCTGGTATGTGGCTAATGGTTGAGCAAAAAGAGGGTGTTGATTATTAAGGGCATCCCAAAGTTGCTTGTTTGTAAGGGCAGTGTTACTTGCTTCTTGGTGGGGTGCCGCTGATTTCCTTGGGGATTCAACCTTTTCATGAGAATTTGTTGACTTTGTTGACCCTGATGAGAGATGTTCTTGATTTTCTTCATCCTCTTTTAACAGTTCTTCGGGTGTACAATTCGACTTTTTACACAGACTTGTCAGCATTGCTAAGACTTCTTTGAAGTTTACTTCTGTTTGGACATGTTGACTTTCCATTTTTACCTCTATTCGACTTCTTGTATCTTCAAGATTTTTGATTTTGTGCTCTTGCTCCCCAAGCTTGCCCTCGACTCCATTTAATCTGGTACTGACCTCGTCGTGGTTGTTACTTATCTTTTGCTCTGCATCCAACAACCTTTTTTGAAAATCCGCCATTGTCATTGTCGACATTGAGCGGGTTTGCGAAGGCGTGTATTTATTTGCTAGCTAAAAATTTTTTTCCTTACCAGCTAAAATATTTTTAATTTGCCAGCATAAAATATTTTTATACATATAAATTTTAAATTAATTAAAATAAATTATTAATTAAATTAAACATATATATATAATATATATATATATAACTTTTAATTAATTTAAGAAATTTAATTAATTAAATAAACTTTTTAATATATATATATATAAATATAATTTTATTAATTAAAATAAATTAAATTAAATATATGTATTTATATATAATTAATAATATAACTATATATGTATGTTATATATTATATGTCACGTTATATATATTATATATATGTTATATAACATATAACTATTTAATATAGTTTAATTATATATAACCATATAATGAAAATATCGACTTTATTTTCTTGAAGGAAATAGCGTATTTAGTATTTGAAACGCTGCGTCCGAGAGTCAATGGCCACGATGTTTGACCGCAGACGTCGCAGAAGGTTAAGGGATGAATCGGACGGACAACGGATGGTGTGGGCTTGTGGACCGAGCGGATGAGAACAGCAGTCGGACAGGCGTACAGTGGACAGCAGACGCGAGGAAACACAGTATGGTCAGCGGATAGGCGTATAGTGGACAGCAGACGCGGGGAAACACAGTATGGTCAGCGGATGACAGGGACGCAGTGCGTTTGACTGTCGACAAAGCCCACAACAATGGACCGCAAGTCACCACGATGGCAGCCGGTGGAGGTCGAGTGCCGGGGTAGTGTCGATGGGGTTGCAGGTTGGATGCGGGAATAACGAAAGGGAAAGGTTGACGGAGGCACGGTAAGCCAACGCAGAGGAAGACGACGGTGGAAATAAAGGGACGGCGATTTGTGTAGTGGAAACCAGAAAACAGCTTCACAAAACTGATTAACACGATCTTGATGATCTTGGGCGAAGGAATGAACCCGCTCTGATACCAGATGGAATGTAAAAATTCCAGATAAAGAGAAATATATATATATAATACTTTTATTAATAAATGAATACAGATAGGTGAGATTACAATTGCGGTTGCCTGGCTTATATACTGCCATAGGCACCTTTTGGGAAAGGGCATGATCTTATGATCGTGCCCTTTCATCTAACTAAACCTAAAATTAAACAATAATCTAAAATTAACTAATTTTTACATAACACCCAATTACCCCAAATTTACCCAATCTTGCCCCAAAACATTGAATAATGAGTTTCCCCCTTTATCATTGACTATAGTCTACAAGGTTGGATAAGCTACTTCGTCCTCATTAGGGCAATTAATTAGGAAGGAACATTACATAAAAGTATAAAAATAGATCAAGATAGAGGGTTTGGATATAGTTTAACAATCGAGCAAGTTGAGTGCCCAAGAGAGAGAGGGAGAGAGAGCAAGGATTTAGTAAAGAACAAGTGGCAAAGACTATCCAGGGCAAATCCATACAATCATATAAAACAATCTATCCATTGATATGGTCAGTGTCACATAGTTCGAGTTCGAATTTGAGTTAAGCAATGTTTAAGTTTGATTCAAATTTGAATTTTCCGATGAAGTTTGACATTAAGTTCGACTATACATATTTTTCAATATATACAATAATTCTTACTCATACGTGTTTATTGATTAATTTTGATTTTATATAATATATGTGTGTGTGTGTGTGTGTGTGTGTGTGTGTGTGTGTGTGTTTATTGATTAATTTTGATTTTATATATATATATATATAATCAAAATTAATCAATAAACACATATCAGTAAAAATTATTAACATGAATAACTCAATCCATCTAATTATCAATGACATTAGTTAAATGTACGCATACACCATAGTAGTTTGCAAATGCAAAAGGAAATGGCATAATTTTTAGTCTTCAAACTTTAAAAGAATGTCTATAATGTCAAATACTTGTAATCTCTGAAAAAATCACAAAATTAAAACTTAATCAAAATTTAAACATGCAAAATACAATACAACTATATTGCAAGATCATGGAGAACATATTCAAATTTCAAAATTTAACGAAGGAAATCAATAATGTCAAGTAGTTATAATCCATAAGCCCAAACCTCAATTTTTTTTAATCAAATTTGACTTTAGATTCGACTTGAGGTTCTAATTCAATTAGGTTCAAGTTCGTCAAGTTCGACCTTCAAGTTCAGATTTCAGATTTGGCAAACCTAAACGAATTTGAAATTTTTTTGGGGGTTAGTTGGATTTCGAACCTCAATATTCAAATTCGGCAAACCCTGTGACATTGGTGACAATAACCCCTTCCACTTTTGTCAAGGGGCTGCAATGATTTACTCAAACTCAAGAGTATGTTGAGACTCCTGGGAGCACATTTAGAGAGGGTAGACCTCCGAAGAAGTTTTTAGACTACACAACATTAAAGAGCAACATTCTAGATTCTGACCCTTTCAACTTTCAAAAGGCCACAAACCAATAGGTATGGTGGGATGACATGGTGGAGGAGTGCCAAGATAGAAGGGGAAGTCAGTTGTGAGTTTCGGGTGGTTCTACCACATCAAGCTTGTAGCAAATAGCAGCATTGAGAAGTTCAAAGTGAGGTTCATGGCAAGAGGGTTCTCCCAGAAAGAGGAAGTGGGCTATGATGAGACATTTGCTCCTATAATCAAATTCACTTCCATTAGAGTAGTCATGTCCATTTCATTTATGGGATAGAGGATACATCAGATTGATGTGAAGATAGCTTTCCTTAATGGGATTGTTACCCCTTCTTTCAACAAGGTTACCCTACAATTTTTAGCCGAAGCCAACACCACTTGTAAGCCTAAATGTGTGCAAATTTATGGCCCTATAGGCCATGGTATGAAGTGTACAAGTGTTATCATAGTTCCCCCTAGGTGGAAAGTCATGATTGATTCTCTTAGTCCCCATCTTCACTATCTCTAGGTCCATGGCATTTGCATTGCCTACCTCACTATTAAGTGGTAACTCCTTCCTTGATGGGCATTCTTATGTGCTAGGTAGGCTTTGGAGGTAGTGGGGTGGGATTTAGTAAGACACATGGCTTACAAGAACACTATTATTTTTGGCCTTAAAGGTGATCACACTATGTAAGGCCATTCATCATTATCTTAGCACACCTACTTCTTATTCCCCATTGGACCATTTATCTTTTCTATGCACACCGCTTTGACTATGTTCCTCATTTTGCATGGCAATCTCACAATTCACAATAATTTCATTCTCCAAGACAAGAAAGAGACCAACTGCACTCTTCATGGCATGCCAAGTCAAAGCATCCAAAACGCCCTCCGCAATATGCCTTTTCTAGTTGATTTTATCCCGTTGGGAGAGGGCGACTTCTCTTTGCGGAAGTTGTGGAGTTAAATGTGGCAACATGGTACATTCTACAAGTGAAATAAGGATCCAAACAAGTCAATAAAGCATCTATGGACCATTCTCAAGCAAAGAATAAAGGAAAACAAACCTTAACACATCAAATGAAGCAAAGTCAAAGGAAAGTCAAGCAAATTCAATGAGCCTCCTCCATGGAGCGTTGAGAAAGACAAGGGGAACATTAGACCTTTCTTGACTTCGAAAGATTTCTAAACATCAATCCAAGCCATTTTCAAGCAAAATGTTGGCCAAGTAAAGCAAATCATTACCTCTTCCAAGCAAGTTGACTTCCTCTTTTGAGGTTTTAAGTGATGTACTGATGAATTTTAATGTAATGACATAGTCTCCAAGTATAATGTGGATGACAAATCGATAATTCTTGAAGTTTCTTAGCATAAGGCACTAAAGGAGGAGAGTTTAGAGAAGAATCTTCGGCGAAAATCACATAGAGATAATTTTGTCGACGCGTTTCGAACCAACCATCAAATTCTAACTAGTCGTTTCTCGGTCAAATTCTAACTGTTACGTGGATATTCTGCCCGATCTATTTATCATGCATAGCAAGATCTGCTCATTCAACTTGTCCTGATGATGAACCACACTGGTTGGTTCGAAACGCATCGACAAAATTATCTCTATGTGATTTTCGCCGAAGATTCTTCTCTAAATTGATATGGATCACAGAAGCCTAAATTCAATAAGGAGGAGAGTTGTTAGAAGCCTCATCTATAAATACGAGAGTTCCCTCTCCCAAATTGTTGGAATTGTTAAAATCGTTATCCCATAATGTAGAATTCTTATGAAGCTTTGATGTCAAATTTGAAGTCTCTCTTTCTTGGCTATTCATAATTCTAAAGACAATATTGTGTTAATTCAAGACTACCAAGATCAATCCAATTGAAGGGCAACTTTGTCACCTAGAATCATTGTCTATCCTAGTGAAACCACCGATTAAAGCAGTAGTTGACCACATTTATAGATAAGGTTCAAGAAGCAGTCTCCCAAGTAGCTAGTGCAATGTAAGAAGCAATACCTAAGAATAAAATCACTAGGGAAAATCAAATAGCTAGAGCCTTTTTCTCTAAGTCAATGAAGAGGTGGATTGTGTGGTCCACCCACAGAAGTTGGAGAAGCATATGAAATCATGGCCCGCCAAAGATGATGCATAAGCAGGATGAAAGGGAGACATCTAGTGTAAATATTTCACTTATCCTTGGTGTGAGATAAGCATTGAATCACCCTGTTGGGCCACACCCAAGAGGTTCCTCAACAAGGGTTTTGATTTTATTTCATTCCATAATTGATCATGTGGCTGAAGCTAAATTGCAAGAAACGTTGGAGGAGGGTCCGTTTCCGGCCAAAAACGAAACAAAAATGAGGAAACTCGAAACATACGGCCTGGAAACTCGTTTCCGGCCGTACTAGGCCATTTCTCCAGGAGGAAACATAGCCAGTACGGCCGAAAACGAGTTTCCAGCCATACGACGGAGTTTCCTCTTCTAACTTGACTTTTTCTTGTATTTTTTTTTATTTTTTCGCTTCTAATTTTTTATTGGGCGACTAAAATATCTTATGAATGCTTCTAGATGCCTCTCAAGTTATAAAAAAGAGGATGTTTTTTAGTGGGGCAGCCAAATGTTCAAGCCTATGGCCCTAGTGTTGATGCAGTTCATGGTAATGTTAAATTCTTTAAGTAAAAGGATGAAAATGAAAAGTAAAGGAGAATCATCCTTTTACTTAAATTTTTAACATTACCATGAAATGACTCAGGATGTTTGAGAGTGGTTTCGCCCTCATTGGATTTCATATGGAGAAAGTAGAATTTTAGATCTCACTCAAAATCCAGCAGACCTATCTGTTTTTCAGGATTTCAAGATTGGGGGGATTGCAATGTTTCCATTGTATTTTGTCATGTACTAGGGTATGGAACTTGTATTTAATCAAGAGAACCAACCCCTCTATGTAGGAGAGACTCCCATTAATCAAGAGCATGTAAGGTACTAGGGTATGGAACTTGTATTTAATCAAGAGCACTAAGGTCGTAGAATTGAGGCTTCTGTGATTCATCATAGTTATAAGAAGAGTTTCGGCGTAAATCACATGAAAGAGACCTTTGTCGACGCGTTTCGAACCAACTAGTGTGGTTCATCGTCAGGACAAGTTGAAGAAACAGATCTTGCCTAGCAAGTTAAATAGACAGAGCAGGGACTCCAACGATTATCTAACGGCTATTTTTGACTCTAGGACCCACGCCAAAATTATATTAATAAATTTAATCTTATTATTATTTGTATTATATTAAGATTAATAATCTAATATTATATTTCTAGAAATAAGAGAAATTAGGTATAATCAATAAATGCGCGAATAGTATCAAAAGAAATTTATTTATTTAAATAACATTGGGTTTAATAAATTAATACTAATGGTAATTTAAAAATTATTATTAAATGATTATTGTTTGATTGACTACTTTTTAAGTTACATAAATAATTATGTGTTCTATTTAATTATTAAATTTTTAAACTAAATATGTATTGTATTAATTATAAAGATGGTATGTTTAATTTGTTTATAATTATTATTAGAATGACTACTTTTTAAGTTACATAAATAATTATAATATTCTTATTATTTAATTAAATTTTTAACTAAATATGTATATGTATTAATTATTTAATTTGTTAAAAATTATTAAAACTTGATCTTAAGGGTTAGATTGACAAGCACTAGGAAAATTTTATTTTATTTCTAGAGATAATATATATATATGCGATTATTTATTTTATTTAGATAAGTTATCTTTATGTCATTTGGTTTACATAGTTGAAAATAAATGACTCAATGGCAGCAATCACAAATAAAAGGTAAATAAGACTAGACAGAGATGACGGGTGGAAGGTAAGTAGAAGTTGGATCCCTGCCCTGTCGTCTTAGGGTTTCTTCCTTCCCCCCCCCCCC
>APFE030977536.1:0-23536 GCA_000404065.3 Pinus taeda | reverse complement strand
TTAAAGTCTTGAATCTACAAATTGACTTTATGGCATTTCCCTACCTTTTCAATCTTCTTACCATTAGCTATCATCACTTTCATGTTTGGTAAGGGAAATGAAAAGATATTGAGTTTCTTGGCCACAGTCGTATCTAGAAAATTGTGTGTGCTTCCAGAGTTGATGAGAACCACTACGTTGTTCTTCTTTATGTGTCCTTTTAACTTCAAGGTCTGAGGTTGTGATATACCTGTCAGGGCTGATAATGACACTTGCGGAGTACTTCCGTCATCTAATTCTGGTGAGAATTCTAGGGCGTCTTCTGTGTCTTCTACGTCATAATCTTCACTGTTTGAGTCATTGGTTGCTTCACAATTATATAGGTTCTTTGGTTCTTTTCCTTTAGCACATCTATGTTTGGGGTCCCACTTCTCACCACAACGTTTACATTTACCCTCTTTTATTCTTTGCATTTCCACATTCGATTTTTCATCTTCACGACGATGCGGTGGAACATATCTTGTATTATTTGAGTCCACATACTGGGGTATCCTTCGTCTTGCATAAGCTTTTTCTGTTGTTGACCAAAATATTGGTTCGGATTTCTTTTACGCTGTTTTTGCTTTTCGTCTTGCTACTTCTATAGATGTAATGTCATGCATCTCAAGTTCTGCTTGTTTGTAAGGGCAGTGTTACTTGCTTCTTGGTGGGGTGCCGCTGATTTCCTTGGGGATTCAACCTTTTCATGAGAATTTGTTGACTTTGTTGAACCTGATGAGAGATGTTCTTGATTTTCTTCATCCTCTTTTAACAGTTCTTCGGGTGTACAATTCGACTTTTTACACAGCCTTGTCAGCATTGCTAAGACTTCTTTGAAGTTTACTTCTGTTTGGACGTGTTGACTTTCCATTTTTACCTCTATTCGACTTGTTGTATCTTCAAGATTTTTGATTTTGTGCGCTTGCTCCCCAAGCTTGCCCTCGACTCCATTTACTCTTTTACTGATCTCGTCGTGGTTGCTACTTATCTTTTGTTCTGCATCCACCAACCTTTTTTGAAAATCCGCCATTGTCATCGTCGACATTGAGCGGGTTTGCGGAGGCGTGTATTTATTTGCCAGCTAATTTTATTTTATTTATTTATTTATTTTTCTTTAAATTAAATAATTAAAAATTTAATTAATAATAAATATATATTTTGAATAAAATATATTAAAACTTTTAATTAATTAAAATAAGTAAAAAATTTAATTATTTAATATATTATATAATATATAAATCATTATAATATATATGTTATATATATTATATATAATTAAACGATATATATATGTTATATATTTCACGCTATATATACGCTGACATACGTTATATATAACACCCTATATACCAATTTATATATATACTTGATATAAATTTGCTGTGGACAGTCACGTCCCAACGGAATGTCACGTTCTGTTGACCCTTTGACTGTTCAAAACTTATCGAAATTTCTTTTCGCGGGGCAAGATTACGCTGAAGACTGCAGACAGGAAAAATTTTGCGGGAGATTGTTATGCTGAAACTGCGGACAGGAAAATTTTTGCGGGGGATCGTTATGCTGAAACTGCGGACGGAGTTTGTATGGCAGCAGTGGTTGACGTATAGCGAATGAGCTATGGACAGGGGACGGGGAACAGCAATGGTTTGCAGATCGATCGCAGCGGAGCAGGTGTGTCAGTGCAATGGTTATTTCGATGTCCTGATATCTAAGGCTGAATGGAAGCAAATTAAACAATAATCTAAAATTAACTAATTTTTACATAACAGAGTTCACACGTGTGAAGGAAAGAGGACATTTTTGTGACAATGTTGACTTTTCTGTTTTAGCATCTTTGACTAGTGTTGACTGTGGGTGATTTGACTTGGTTTTTGGGTTTGTTCTTGGAGGCCGAATTCTAGAGAGAGAAGACCAAAATTTTCTGGGTACTTTGACCATCGTTGACTGCAGATCTGAAGCTATGGTTTCTGTAGGGTTGACTTTTGATTTTGACCAATTTGTGGGTAGAATTTTTGGACTGTTTTGACGGAGTTTGATTGAGCAAAAGAGGCCGCATTTTTGATTTGTTGACCGAACTTTTTGGAGTAGATTTGACCGTTGACTGACTGGTTAGGGCTGAATTGACTGCTGTTGACTTTGACAGGGCTGGAAAATTGCAGAATTGTTGTTTGACGAGATTTGACTATATTGCTCATCTTTGTTTGGATATTGGATTATTGATTGGGATAGTCAATGTCTTGACCTTTGACTGGTTATTGGATGTACTTGGACTATGTATTTCTGCCGAACATTTGATGAACATCTAATGGAAGAAGAATCTGCTTAGGGTTTTCCTCTGGTCTTTGACTAAAAATCTGTCTCTATTGATCTTGGATGTCTTCTATTGTGCATATTGTTTACTGTTCTATCTACAATTGCTCACTGTTATTGGGTGATTGAAATTAATTGGAAAAAGTGGCTGCTGCTGGAAGAAGAATTTGTTAAAGTGGTTGTTACAGCATAGAACATTGAAAAATTAACAAATATTTGATGATGCTATTTGCTAGCAATTGTAATCATTACATCTTCAACAAACTCGGTAGTTTTGTCTCATTCCCCAGTTGGCAATATGTGTATGGAAGCTAAATGGTTGATATGCTTTAATTCAACTTTTTTCTTTGCAATATAAAATCAAATTTATATTCATTAAAAAAAGGGTTAGGGTTTTGATTACTCGATTCTTAATTTCTAATTGGGTGTCACATCCATATTAGATTCAAATCTGATTTCACTCAAACTTTTCCTTTTAGCTCTTCTTCACATTTCTTTGGCAAATGAACTTCTCTATCATTATAGGCTCCCACTCTAGACAAATCCTAATAAGGGCACTCCCCGAGGGTTATTTAGGGTTTGAAAATCCACACAGTGCCACGTGGAGGCTCTTCTAGTGAGGGTGTACTTCCCGTGACTCTTCTAAAACCCTAGAGATCATCTTCTATCTTCAACATAAGCTCTCTGCATCAAATGACCTTTTTCTCCTTTAAAATGAACCTATTATTGTCTAATTTTCAATTTGGTCAAGGCTGATGTCATCAAAAATAATTGCTGTTCTTCATGAAATATTTTTCTTTAAGTTGAGATGCTTCTCATTAGGGATAAACTCATCAATAATAAAAGCAATGCCCTGGTTCTTAGTTTCAAGTGTACGTGGCCTCCCCTATGCTTGGGAATTTTTCCTTAGGGGTCATTTATTACCCTTTCTTGTTTTTGATATGCCATTGAACCTTAGCCTAGCAATACAATAATGATGGTGCTTAGGCATATTGTCAAGTAATCGAAGATTACCATAAATTTCAACACGCCCTTTTAATCTAAGCTCTGGGTAATGAAGAAAGGTGATAAAGTACAAAAGGAGTGGGCATAGCCTACTCAGTAGAGAGATAATGGTAGCTATAATAAGACAGTTGGGTTTGTGATGACGCAACTCAATACAAATGTGGAAGGGTTATGAATACCCAACCATTATCAACATAGAACTACTCTACTCTTGAGGAAATGCCACCACTGAACTGCTCATCATCTAGGTGAATATGATCTTGTTATATCCATTTGATAGAAAAATGCTATAAAGAAGTATAAGTAGAAGAGAGAGGTTGTTATAAAAGTGAGTGGGCATACCCAGTTCAATCAAGAGTTAATCGTACATGGAAGAAGAGAGAGTAGGTTTGAGATGACCCATCTCAATATAGAAGTGGACCCAATAATCTTCTGGAAGAATGCTACCATCAAATTGCTCATCATCTGGGAGACTGCAATATTGAATTGCCCACCTGAAGAAGTGCTGGAAGAACATCCTGTATATGAATCAATTGTGAGTTGCTCATCCCTTGAAGGAAAGCGATTGTTGAACTACACACCCATTGAAAGCATGCTACTATGGAATTGCTCATCTACTCGAAAACACTGTCACTGACTTGTTCATCCATTGGACGAGGGTTAGAAGACATCTCCCAGCCATACTGTACATCTGTCAGGACAATAGTGCCACTGATTTGTCCATTTGAAGAAGCGTTGAAAGGAACATTGTGTAAAAGAGGAGAATGAAAGTACCCAACTCTAATAAGATTAGCTGTAGCTGAAATGGGACCAGGAAGACTTAAATTTACATGTATACAGGAGATTGAACGCAAATGGGAAAGCTCAAAGTGGGTGTGTAAATCCTTAACACAAATACACTTGAGAGAGAACAATTGAGGAGAAAGCTCAAATATAATCCGAGGCTTGAACACAACTGAGAAAACTCTAATACAACAGGGGTGTGGTTGTGTAAGTACTTGGCATACATGTACTTGAGGGAGCACAACTTTGAAGGAAGCTCAAATGCAATATGAGAGTCCGTCTATAAATACCCAGCTCATCACAAAGAGTGGCCATGGCCAAAATCTACAATATAAGCCATTGGAATACAAGTGAAAGTTGGTTTGTGCGTAACCAAGTCAAAAACATGGTTAGCCAAAAAGACATGAGAGGTTTAATGAATAATGATTTCATTATAGGGTTGATCCTATGCACAACATCCCACATCCCCATTGAAGATGGACTTCTAGCCAAGGAGAGAAAGCATTAGATCATACTTTCCCCCCTTAATGCTGAATGTGGGCCATTGGAAAATACATCCTCCTCAAAACACCATAATACCAATAACAACACAGTTCCACAACTTGGTGAAGAGTGTTTCCAGCTGAAGTTTAAAAGAAAAGGCCACTGAAATACGTCAGTCAATTGGAGGAACACTAAGGAGCATAATTTGTTACTGAGAGTGAAATTGCCATTGAAAGTACATCCATGAGAAACCAAGAGCATGTTTGGGAAAGACAATCCATGTGAAACACTGAATTATTCGGCATATCGTATGTCCAATAAGGTCAAAAGTGTGGAAGACAAAGGCCCACACCATTCTTAGAAGCTGAAGAGAGTCATCAATAAAATAGAGTTAGATAAACCCTGTAGACTTGTGTGTGGAAACTGCAGTAAAGGTGCTAAGAGGGGTCTCCCTTTGCAAGCAAGTGGCCATAGGATTGTTAGAGTCATTATGAATCACTGCCAGAAGTTGAAGAGCAGACCTTGCGTCACCAACCTCAGCATGCAATAGAAAGGTACCAACTCTTAGGTGGAGTAAAGACCAAGAATATTATTTTCTGAATCTAGTACAAGCTGATCTGCAAAGGACACTACCATATATGTGTCAAGAAACAATGCATCCTCTCCAGCAAAAGGAAGTCTCCATGAAGACCTCAAGAAAACATGCTGAAGGGACGAAGAAGAGTTTTAAACCCTAGATCCGCAGCTCTTAGGGAAAATGTCACCAGTGAATAGTCTCATAGATCAATTGAATCACCCAGAAAATTCTACCACCAAGCAATCCTTAGGATTAAATATGAGAAACGGGCCGCACAAGAGGCCATAAAAAACATTTGAACTCCTGGTTCTGCAATGATAATGGCTCCACCAAAAGCCTTAAGAAAAATTCCTGAAAAATAGGAGAAAACCACACAATACCAGTGCTGTTCTAAAAAGCAGCAGGGAAATTTGGCTGGAACAAAGAGAGATGGGGTGGACTGCCTTAGAAGAGCTCTGACATGCAAAAGGAATCCCTCAAATTCATTAGAAAAATATAAAAATACCAATATGACGAGGGCGTGGGTAGTGGAGAGGGTTACTATTGTCCTAAAACAGGGCAGAAAAAAACCCTAGTTTCAGACCTGGATTAGCCCTCAAAACTGCAGTATTGAGCTGAACAAAGAAGAATCAAGGAGGGTGTCACTCTAAAAAGGGGCACAAACCTACAAAAGATCCCCTTAAATCCTCTGAAAAGGCCAAAAGCTGTCAAATGAGGTTGCCAGTGATGAAGAGGGTAAAAAAACCCTAGGAATCTGCCTCTATCCCAAAAGAGTGCTGGACAAAACATAGTTTCAAACTTTCAAGCTACTTTCAACCCTGAAATAGTCCTAAAACAGCACTGTATAAAAAATGAAGAGTCCACAAGAGTCTGGTACCATGTTTGGGTAACAAAGAGATTTGGATTTACAGTGAACACTTTAGCAATCTCTAATCCTAGTGTAAACTTTGAATAAAAATATCATGTAAAGAGAATTGAGTCTATGAACATGAGAACAAGAGATATGGTACCCTTCCGGCAAAATAATTAATCAGAAATGAATCCAAGATAATGATGCAGAAGACATATAAGGTGTATATTTAAATATACACAAATTTTGAGGAAGGGCACCTTCCCCCACAAGGGGGTTATGGGCCCACATAAATGCCTAGGTTGGCCTTAACCACCTAGAATAATATAAAATAATATTGACTAGGTTGTTTATTAAACCATAACCTTGTAATACAATAACGAGGGTGACCGGCCATAATGACAAGAAACTATAAGTGAAGATTATTGCCATTTCATCATGATATAATCTCCTTCCCAACTCCCTGTCCCTGCAGTCTGAGATTTTGAGGTTGTCCGGACTTCCTTCGTAAAATGACACTTCAAAAAGAGATGCAGCAGAGTCTTAGAGCTTTCCTTGCAAGAAAACAAATACCAGGTCCCTACCAAGACCTCTTTTGGAGGTTATCCCAAGTAAGGATTTTATTATTTAGTACCAGCCAGAGGAGTTTTCTTGTTTTGAGGGGTAGTTGGAGCTTCCAAGTAAGGCTCCACTTCCTTGTTTCCTGAGACCGGCTTTCTAGGTTGTAGCCCAGATTTACCTTGTAGGTTCTACCCTCTTTGTTTGCTGCCCAAACCAAGCAGTTCTGCTGCTCTCTCAGCCGAACAGAGGCTGCTTTAGAAGGTCCAGTGAATTCTTCCCTTTCAGCTGCTGTTTCATGTCTAAGCCCTATCTCAGGTGCCTGTCATTGCTGGTGTGCTGTTCATATCAGGATCTCTGACTTTTAAGGGGAATTAATGCGGAAAACATGAAAGCCCATGCAATATATTCATGTCCTCATGTGTTCACATACAGTTGCAATTAATGCTTCTTGAGAGAGTCTTTTGTGAATACAAATTAATGCTTCTTGAGAGTGTTCGGTGAATACAAGATATCTTTACTTGTTGGATGACAGAGTGAAAGGGAGTGTGGTAGATCTGTGCCTATGAAATGTAACACAATTTTGTTCTGTTTACACGTCAATCAAGTCACCAGTATATTAAAACATGACAAATATACCTTAGAATTTCAAAACATGGATTGTATAGTGCTCATAGCTTTGAGACCTTGAGAGAATGATTGAGGAAACGAGTTTAATTGTTTATTTATAAGAGCATGGGAACACTAAGAAACATACGTAACTACATTGGAACAGTGAAAAGCATCCCTGAAGTGCACTAATAAGGTTTGGCAGCTAGCCAGTGATACATGCATTGTGCAAGCATACTTGTACTCAATGGAATTTTATCAGGGTAATGGAGACAGACACACTCTTTTCCTTTATGAAAGGCCACCATTGTAGCTTGTTCTCTGGATCAAGCTTTGGAATTTCCTTTTTGTATTGCCAAGTTCTATTCAAAAGCCTTATCATTCTAACCTGGTAATTTTGTATTGTAACTTATGAAATTTGTTCCCATATTTGGGTCCTAGAGTTTGGTTGTGGATTTGGGTTTAAAGAAATTTTAAAGCCACCTTAGAGATAAAATCAGCTGAACTGCAAACATTTCATTTAACAAGTATTTTCCTATTTTCGGCAAGTCACTTACATTTTTTTTATCGACGCCTTATGGTAACATGAACATTGATTGGTCTCCTTAGCAATATGAGCAATGATTGATCTCCTTACTTTACAGGTTGCAGACATCTAGTGCAAGTCTCCTTGAGCTGACAACAAGTGAGTCTCTAAGGTGGCGTCGTGTCCTATTGAAAGTGAGTGGTGAAGCTCTTGCTGGGGACTCCGAACAGAATGTTGATCCAAAGGTGAGTTTAGTCTTTTTTTGTTTTGTGGACAAACATGTATGTGCAGATTTATCTCTTGTTTTGACGTTTTGTTTTAAAAGTGTTGCATATATCTTCAGGTTTGCAATACCAGTATCAACTAAAAGCACTGAGTTATATAATTTGATTTTTGGATGTTGAGAAAGCCTCAGGGCTCAAGGCTATTAAATAGATGTTTACATAAGATCAAACCACTTTTGTTAGTGGTTGAACTGTAGCTGAGCTATGGATGGACATATCGTGCTCAAAATTGAAAATCCTGTTAGGAGTTTGGCAATATCTAAATGAAATGCTCAGTATTGGTTGTTGATTGCCTACAATGAAGGGCTGTGCAATTTTTGCTTTTGTGATTTGACACATCCTTGGGGCTGAAGGTATTAAGAGCTTATGCCCAACAATCAACCCCTTGATAGTTGGTATTTCTACAGCTAAGGTCCTCACCTGCAGCTCCTGATCTCAGAACTTGTTTATGTATTATGCATCATCCCTTGCTTTCGAATATGTAGAAGCTCAGTTGGTCTGTTGAGAGTCCAATCCACAAAAGTTGCAAGTTTGGAACTTTGGGATGACAGTGAGACAGATTTAGTCAAGAAATAATATTATGCATGCACATGGCTTAAATAAATAAAGGGATGGAAATAAACAATTACATCTTTCACAATATGCTGGAATTATAATAATATCTCTTACTCAATTCATAAGAGATAGAGGTGACACACTATGCAATAAGAATGGCACAACTCATGATGATATCTCAAATCAAGAAAGGGGTCTCATTTGTACACATGAAGATCATTTATGTGATGGTTGGAAAACAACCATTTGGTCAACAATATGGCAAAATCCACTTGTGCTTTTTTTTCTTCTTAATTTCGGGAAATATCTTTATATTCCATATGAGGAATATACATGTTTTGGTCCTCGAGGGACTCTCAAACAACAAGGCTTGAAGCCATTACAAGGATATACATACAATGAGCTCAACATGTCCACATGCGGGAATTGAACCTGATATGGCCAAATACACCTGCTTACAAGAGTATGCCATTTGCTTACAGTCTGTCTGGCTAGGGAAAGATAACAGATTACCTCGTTCCTGTGCGAAATTTTTTAGCTACAGGTATATGAGCTCTCAGGTGACAGCAAAAGACAAGTTTCAAAGCTGGTAACAAGGCAGAGGGACCTTTTGTGGCATGATAGTAGTTATAACAACCCTCTTCATTCTTGGACACAGAGGTCCTGTAGCAATTTTTATCAACATTCACATGTGCTTGAAGATGGTTTTGATGTACAGCTGCTCCATTACACATTCAGCCCAGCATTGGCAGAGATACCAGCCTACAATCATTTGAGCTTGATTGTCTCTTTGTTTTGTATGTTGACCAAACACAGAGGAAAGGGACATTGCATCTATGAAGTGTTGAGGTGGATGCACTGGCTCATTGACTTCACTTAACAGTTGCATTATCCACATGCTACAGCAGTGTAGGAAAAGAATAAGCTCACTTGAGCAGTAGTGTAGCAGGAATAAATTCTGTTGAGCTATTTGTTTGGTTTTATGATTGTTGTTTTGCTGAGTGTCAAGGTTATATGTACATGACGAGATTCTGAGGTTCTCATGGACTCCCAAGAAGAGCACATGTAACCCTACTGAATTGCTTCACTAGCCCTTGTATTTTTGAGCTGTGACAGCTGGGGTACTTGTTTTCATGGACATCGACGGAAGATTTGATGGCAGATTTTGTTGATCATGCATGATCCCTTTGTTGAAGCCCCTTAGGATTTGGACATGGAACTTGCTTCATTCAGACATTTGGGCATTTTCACATTTCTAGAGGCAGTCTCATAGATCTTGAGGTAGTTCATGTGCATCAAGGCCCATGTCACATCCTCTGAGGCACAATTGGACTATTCTCAGTTGCATGGGTCCCTTCTTGACATGCCCCATTGATGATCTTAGAGAGCTAACCTATTCTGTCATCTCTTGGGCTATTGTACATTTGATTTGAGAGCCAACCCTCTCATTCAGACATCATACTAGCCATTGGGATTTTGTGATCCATTTTTTGACTTGGAGGGTAACTTCTATGCTTCATGGAGTTGTCTATGCTTGAGCTATGGACATGGCCATGCCTTGGAGACATATTTTGACCTTGAACATTGACTTGTGAAGTTGTTTTGGTCTATCCAACCTATTTGGAGGGTTTTATGTCATGGTTTTGAGGATGTTTTTACCAAGGATACCCATATATTCACCTTGGAGGAAGCTTAAAGTGTCAACTTACACGTTTTGAGGAGTTAGTAGAGCATCTACATATTTTGTAGGGCCTTTTGAGGTCAACATTACATCTTGTTGGCACTGGATTCCTCATTTAGTGGGGAAGTCCCTCTCTTGGGGCGATACTTCATCTTGATCAATGTACATGTGGCTTGACCACTTTATCTTTTCTTGTTGTTCTAGAGTAATTAGTTGCAGGAGAATTATATTTTTACTTACCTTAGGTTAGATTTGAGGAATCACATGAGATAATATTATTTTATTGTAAAGGGATTTGAGCATCACTCTATATAAAGAGATGCACTTCCTCATTATCACGCATGGTTGGATTCTTTCTTGTAGCATATGGTGGTGTAAAGGGTTATTTCTTTGTGGATGATTGTTGCCAATTCTTGAAACGCTCATGTCTTGTACAAGCCTTCAAGATTGATCCATTTGTGGGGTAAGTCAACCATTTGGAAGGAAGATTTTCCAGGGTTTTTTCTCCCTTCTTCCTTTGTTGATTTTGCAATTATATGGTGCCTTGCTATGTTTTTCCTTTGGTTCCCTAGCAAGAAGCATTAAGTAAATTCATTAAGGCATAATTGATCTTGTTGGTGAAAGTTCTTCATTCAAGGTTCCCTTCTTGTAGACCTTGATTATTATTGTTGATCTTGATTGGGTGAGGAATTACTCTTCCTCTTTGTTCTAATCTGAAAGCCCTAATCCTTGACAGAAATAATCCATTTCTTTTGAGGGTTACTTCTTCACCTTGACTCCATTACCCTAGTTGGATTTGGGACTGATCTCTATAACCTTCCATCACTTACTCTAAAACCCCAAAACCTCCAAAACCCCCAAAACCCCCAAACTTCATTTTACTAAGGCCACTCTCAATTTCAACTTAAGTCTCATTGCTTGGTCTTAGTAGGGATACCCTCCCTTTAGAGGAAGGAGAGTCAACCTACAATGCAGAGGATAAGTTGCTGGGGTGATAGTGGTGACCATGCTAATAAATTTCCTTGAGTTGTACCTTGTGAATTAGGGCTTTTATCATTGAGTACAATTTGAGTGGTAACACCTTCCACACTATGATAGTGATCTTTTTTGGATTTATTATACTTTGTTGCTTTGTGATTAGATACAACTTGTGCTACTCTTTGTACCTTCAGTCACTAATGGTTCATCATGCTTCAATGGACCCATATTCTATACTTTTTTGAGAGGCCACCTTCAACAAACTATGGAACTATGTTGGTGTTGGATATATGGCATTTAACATGGGTTATATATTTGCTATGTGGCACACCTTCAATATTAAAGAGGGAAATTGTGGCTTAATGCATTCTCACCAAGGACTTTGTTCGGGTTTAGGGGGGATGTTGTGAATATGGCAAACCCTTTTTTGAGTTAGGTATATCCCATTTACTACTGTATGTTGCTATGACCAATCTATTGAGCTGGGTATTCATAAACCCACTCTTATTTGAATTTCAACCTAGACAAACCTTGTATTGAGTTGGGTATCTATAAACACACTTGCATTAAACTCAAGGGGTAGTGTAGAGAATCATGTAATCTTCACATGTAGAGAATATTGATGCTCTTGTAGAGAATGGTTTAATCTTCACATGTGGCCATTGTTACCCACCACCCGTGGGTAGTATATATAGGAGAATTTTTTTCTCCTAGATGGTCCTCAGCCGACAATGAGAACCCCTTACAACCACTAGATAGCTTGATGTGCCATTATCTCTGCCACCTGACTCAGCCATGTGGTCTCTCACCCACTTGTTATGATTGTATGTTTGAAGGTGGGCCTCCCGACCCTGGAGGTATGGCTTTTCATTAGTATAGTTGAGTAATTTTCCTTACTTGTCATGGGCACTTTTGGGCATAGATTGATGAGGGGCTTCGGCGGAAATAGTGGGCTATGTTTGTACTCTTGTCTCCACTGCCCGATTTCGTGGTTAGCCTTGTATTCTAGTTTTGTGGGATCTCCTTTACTAGCCATTAGTTTTAGGGTTGACACTACATGGGAAATCCCGATTTTGGTTGCGTGGTCCCGCTTCCTGACACCATATACATTACCCCCTTCCACTCATTTTAGCCCCATTCATCTCTTTTCCCATTCAGGTCCACATGTGTCCACTGGGTCCACATAGGGTTAGCCTTGTCCCCCCCTTGTCCACACATTGGGCCGGGGTTGGAACAATGCCTCAGAGGTTGGTGTAGGTAAAAAGAAAAAGTATAATTTGGCCACTCTCAATAGGAAATGTACCACAAAATGCAAAAGTTGGTCAGGACATACAAATTTAGCACATGGGCAAAAGCCAAACATGAGCTCTACCCTTTATCCATGGCTATCACCTTGGTTCCTATGGGCTCTAGATGAGCCCTCTCCATCCTTAAGGAACTCATGATTGTCCCAACCCCTGGTGGATGATGAACTGCCCCACCTTAAGGGGGTATCCATTGCTATATACTACACATCATGCTCTCAACCCCTGGAGCTTCGAGCAGTTATGACGAAAAATCAATGAAAGGCAAAAGGCATATGAAGAAGGGTGGAAAAACAAAGGTCAGGGTAGCTCATGTACCATGATTTTCTCTCTCCTACACTCATACGCAGATGTGGGCTTCCCTTATTATAGCTACCCTTGTACCATGGCATGTGGTTTGGATGATTCCCCTGATCCCCACTCCGTTCCATCACTATATTATTGCCACCTACTAGCAGATGGATGTACCATGGACTTGTCACCCCCTTTAAAGGTTGAAACCACCTAATAGGATCATTGATTAATCCCATTATTGAGCTCAGAGACACTTGTACATGCCAAAGCCCACTATGGAAGGGCATGCCACCATGAAGTGCCCCATTGGTTCCATGACAGTTAAGCTCTTTTTCTTGATTATTCTAATGATTTGTTGTATTAGAGGGCAAGGGGACACATTGGATCTTATGCAGGATTGCATGTGGGTTTCCATTTGGGGCTTGGTCTCCCTATATGAGGTCCTAGCCCTCTAGAGGGTCACATTGGCACTTGTAGGGTGAGCGTTGAGAGCCATGAGCCTCCACCATAGCAGAAAGTACTTCATGGATCCCCAACATCGCTCATTGATTGCTCGTGTTCCACCTTTTTGGATGAGGATGATGCACTTGGTTCACCATGCCCAACTGACTTCACACTTGCACCACACACTTAGCAGATGTTCTAGGCTTTAGATGAGGATGTGTCTCATTGCAAGAGAGAAAGAGAGGGTTTTATGTCATAATCCTATCCCTTCCAGATGGTTTACAGGCATTTTTTGATCCACTTGGAGACCCATGAGTATGTCTGACGCAGGAAAACCCTGCTTTTACCCACAGTATGCATATTGAAATGCATAAAACATTTTGCCCCAGGAATTAATATGACCTACCGGCTCATATCTTCATTTGATAATGGTTAAGGCCCCTTTTATTAAAACTCTGCAGAATAATTTATGATGAACCACAGTCTAGCCCTTCATTCATTCTTTTCATCATCGAGACTTAATCACCTTCATAAAGCTTCATTAAACTTTATGTCCGTACATATAAACCAAATCTCACACTTGTATTTTGGTTATATCTGGACTTTCCACATAAAACCATCTATCGGCACTTCATTTCTATTATGAATCTTTTATAATAGAAATCACAATAAACATACGTAACCCATACCTTTCCGCCTTTTCTCTGCCTTTGCACGTTTCTCGATGCATGCCTTATCACTATCACAATCGCAATTCTTCGCGGTCACGCTAACACATGACTTCCTCCATTGCATCCGTATGCGATAACACATCGGATTCCAAACTACAATAAACTGTGTCCATTACCTTCTGGGGTCCGCTCTCATCGCATGTCGCAAAGCTTCTCGATCCGCTTACATCGCACTTCGTAATGTCGTACATCGCAATTGCTTAGGGCCCGATACATTACCATGGAATAGTTGCGATATGATCAAATCTTCGATCACATCGGATATCGCATATCGCACTTGCCTGTGGTCGAAAGTTTGTCCCTCATAATTGAAACATTGCGATGCGAGATTTAACAGCCGTCCTCCACTGTTGATTTGAGCACCTGATCCAATGGTTAACAATAAGATCGCATATCGCAATCGCAAACACTTAAGGCCGGGGTTTACCCACTGCTATAATATGTTGCGATGCGATATTACTTACTCCATTTGTTGTGACTTAATCCTGGCCATTGATCTGTGAGATCCAACGGCTACTTTGTGTTAATGCTTCACTTCTCCGCTCTTCTCTTCATGTGGGTTTTACGCCATTCTTCAGTTTGACTGTGGTTTCAGATTACTTCAATGGTTCTCGTCTTTCTACTGTTTTGTTGCGCGACTCCTCTTGAGCTTAATTCTATGAGTTCTTTAATCACGATCGCTCTAGAACATTACTTTCGTCCTTCAATTGGATCAATGATCCATTACGATTGTTTGTGTCGTTCTTATCCTCTCTGATCCAAAATCTACCTGCATACATATATTATGTAGAATCCTCTGACTCACTCATAATTCATCATTCAATACTCGAAACACACACTTACACAGTTTTGGAATTCAATCTCTGTATATATATACCAACATTTACACAGTCTCACTTTCTTTGGCCTGATCTTCTAATGTCAGTGGCCTCTATTACAATTTGCCCGTAGGCTTACAGTCACACTCCAATTATCTAACCTATCCAACTTCTCTCCCTTGTCTATGCTTTTTTGGCTTGCATTTATACAAAAGGATTCTAAAACCAATTCCTAGTTTAGATCCATAAACCTCTCAACAAAATCTTAAAATCTCTTCCTTATCCCTAAGGATTCTCTCAAATCCACAAAATCATGAACTAACTCCTAATCTGAGTTTTACAATCAATTCTCAAATCCCTCAGTTCTCTCAACTATCCTAAATCTCTCATATTCTCCTACATGCGAGAATATTTACAAATATGTCTCACAATATTCAATTAAATCCTATTCTAGCTTCTCTCATTAAAATCACTCAAAACTTCCAATAATTACATTAATTCAATACTTAGGAAACCAACTTCTTTGAAACGCGAGACCCTCTAAATTTACTAAAATACAATGATAATGTTGAACTGAATGCTCCTGCATCAATGTCCTTGTGCCCTTGCACCGACTTGGGAGCACCACAGTGATTTGCTTGGAAAACAAAGGTCCAACCCCTTGTCCACTATGTTTGGAGTCCAATTTCTCACCATGGCACACTCTGGACTTCATTAGGCCTCCTCAAAGGCCCAACGACTCATTTTATTGATCATTTTCCCTCTTGAGAGTCTTATTTTTATGTTATTGAGCTATCTTGGTGGGCTTGTTGCCAAGGGATGTTATTATTGCACATTATTTTATTATTTGGGGCTTATTTAGGCCAATTAGGCAAATTGAACTCATGAGAGATGGTATAAATAGATAAGAGATGATTCATTTCTCTTAATAACTACTTGAAGAATTTCGCATTCCCTTTTTGAGGACGAGTTTGGTTTCATGGATGAATTTTGATGTATGGATTCTATCTTCTTGATCTTGGAGCTTCATTATTGGCGTAATTTGATGATTGGACATACTCATTTGTACATATAAGTAATCTTTTTCATGTTTACTCTTGCTATTTACTTTGTCACATGAATGTTCCTGGGATTTTCACTATATAGGTCTGAAATTTACTGCTACTCTATGTGAAAACGTGGAAATTTTGATCCTTTGTAGCATTGCATCATTGCATGTGCCATGTATGAATGGGTGAATGTTCCTAGAGGTTATCTTTGTTGAAAATACCTTGATAAGTCATCAATTATTGCATATCGAAGTTTAAAGACCTTAAGTAGCTGCTCTCATGCCCTAATGCCATGTGAAGTTGTTTGAAGGCCTCCTTGATTGGGTAAATCCTTTCCAAACAATAAATTCTCTTTGACTCCATCCCTCCCAAAGGATAAGGCACTAATCCTTCCATAGGTGATCACTTTTAAAGAATATTTCTTTCACCTCTCCTTCTCTTTTTAGCCCTAACCTCCATAGGTCACTTAGGGCATCATTTTTCTCCCATTGTATGTAATGTTCCTAAACAGGAATGTAAGTGATATACAAAGCATGCAAACAATCCAGCAATCAGAAAAATGAAATATACATTAAGCACCCATGGAAATACTGGAAATAGAGAACTACTGAGCCATTTTATTACTTCTTCAGGAGCAAATACAATAGTAAAATAGAATGGTGCACCTGTGCTTGTCTCAATGGACAAGCATGACAAAACCCAGGTGAGAAAACGCTAAACTGAAGGCTGCTACAATTGTTGCACCAAACTGAACTGTGCTGCCCCTGAAAACTGCTCTGCGTGCTGACTTCGAAGGGCTGGAATCATTGCTTCCTGTGCTCAGAAAATTATGAGATTTCAGCTCCTTGCTCCTTGTCCTAAACCTAGAAAAACCCATGAAGGAATCGGCCAAATGTTGACCTCAGAATTTTAGCCCAAATTCTCTTTAGCTGCTCTAGCTGCTGGCTGAGTTGGGATCCCTGTTTGATCCCTTAGATTTGCCCAGAAAATTCTGTAAATTTACGAGTGTGATCCTTGCCCAAAACCCAAAAAAACCTACAAAGGGTTTCCCTTGGTTCTAACCTTCAAAAATTGACCCTTCATAGCTTGTCCATCCTCCAATTTCAAATTCTATTGTTGTGAATGATCTTGTCAATCTCTACTCTCCCAACTCCAACAATCCTCCTCAAATAGCCCTCCAAGTAATCTCCTACTTCTCCTGGTCAACTCCATCTCTACAATTCCTTCCTCCAACTCCCATGTGAGCCTAGTGATGGCTCTCTGCGCAGGCCCAGGTGATTATGAATTGGACTGTTGAGATGTTGGCTGTGCTGGCTTCAAACTCGCAAGAAAGGATGGCCCTTTGCTGCTCTCCCAATCCTCTAACTCTCGCAACAAATGCTTGATCACTGATAGCTCCAAACTCCTCCAGCTAACTAGAAATACACACTCCCTGTTGTGGTTGAATGGTTGTGCTGTAACACACTCTCGAAATTTCTAAAATACTTATGAAACTGCCTCTCTAGGGCGGGCATGGATGGTCCCCCGAAGTAGAGGTTGAGTCTCCCGCTTGAGAGATTCGTCGCTAAACAGCCGGTTGACTCAGCTAAACAACATAGTGAACAGTCAAGTAATTTTGATTGCAAGGTGTAAGAGTGAATCCAAAATGAGAGTTGCTCCCTCCTTATAACTCCTTGGGCCTCCCTAGCTTCATGTGGGCCCCTCCGTCCACCTATTTGACTTTCCCTCCAAGCTATTCGAATGGGCCAATTCGAACTCCCATGTGGGTGGTCCCCACATTCCACTAGCAACCAAATAAAGTCTAATTGCCTCCTAAGTCCCTAAGTCGAAAATGATGGGTTCTCTTCCTTAGCCAAAATTGTGCAAAACTGTGTAGCAACACCCTGTTACAAATGTGTTTGAGAAGGGACGTGACATTGTAGCCATAAAAAACTTTGATCTCTTATCCATAACTGTGCTAGGGTTTTCTCTAAAGGCCCGCCAAATTTCAAGAAATTATGACAGTGGGATCTTGAGATATATCAAGCCCTAGCTCAAGGATCATTTCTTGCCCTAAGATTCCCTTCGCTAGTGTCCTCATTGGGATCACTGCTTTCAATTCTCAAAGAAAATTTGTCCTTTGAACCTCGTCTCTCCCATAATTAGGTCAAGCCCTACCTTGGTTGATGAACTCTGTATCCTTGACCTAATTTTGGGTCCACTTGGCCTTTTGTGGTCCCACAATCTTACAACTCTAATTTCACAAAGATCACTTAAAGGCCAATTCTCCATAAGGAATTTTAGGCCTAGGAATCATCTTTACATGATATATTCCCAAACCCTAGCCTCAAAAACCCTCTTAGCCCTTCGCAGAGAGCATATCACCTTGCTTCCCGAGCAAGAAAGCCATCTAATTGAGTCTCTCTTGTGAATAGGCTTTAGGAAGCACTCCTTATCCTCTCATTGATTCATTCATCTAGTGATTTCCCTTATACCAGGTCTCCTCCCATCAATGAAAGTCCGTAAAGAGAAGGGAGTCTTAGTTGAGGTGACAATGGGCTATCACTCCATTGTTTCCCTTGACCTAGTAGTTGCTCCATAGGATCCCGTGCTAGAACCCCAGCTAGTTTGAGCGGTGACAACTATGATTATCTTGTAGTATATCATTAATTCATATTGTTAGGCTTCAATTATGGCTAAGACCCTCATTTATTGTAATACTATGTTATGGTTGAGGACCGAGGTCAACCTCATCAAGTTTGACATTTAGGCTTACTATCCCTCTTGGTGAGTGTAACTTGTTATGTCCTAGGCTCTCACTTGGTGTAAAAGTCCCCTAAGCACATGTTGTGAAACCCTAAGTGCAAATTAGGCAAACTAGTCACCATCACCTTGGTAGTCTTGCCTTTCTCGGTTTAGTCTATATGTGGTTCTAGTCTAGTGAAGGAGGGCAAAGGAGCTTCATTAAATATCCGATCTAGGGTTTCAAATTAACAAATTAAATTCAGATATAAACTAGATCTAATTAGCCTTTTCCAGAATTATAAATCAGCATTAAAATAAGGCTAAAATTAGCAAATAAAATTAGTTTTTTTGCACTAGAAATCATATATTTGCTTTTAGAAGAACTCAAATTTAAGATGATTGTTTGAGGTTCAAATGAATTGAACTGTTATAGGTGCTTTAATCCGTTTGGGATTATGGGGTCAAGTCAGCCTCATTAAAGGGACATTCTTATAAAAAGATTAGGGGCTGTTGACAACCAAGGAATGTAAAAACAGCAGCCCTAATTTGGTAGCTAAAGACAGATTTGAAGGAGTAAAGGGTCTATGAAAGATCTACTTTCATCACTAGGGTGTTCCTTGCCTAAAAAAATCAACTATTTAAATAACTCTATTACTATCAAAACCATGAAGTCATCTCTTTAAAACAAATAACAAAAGTAAGTTAAGGAGTGGGTCTGTCACACATATCTTCTTTCAATGTAGCAAACTTGCTCTTCTATGGCCCTTTGAGTTAACTTTGGCATGCACAAATCTGCAACATTATCTTTCACTAATGCACCGAGGATAATTTTACCTCACATTTAATAAAGAGACATAACCATTTTCACAAAGCTTAAACAAGAGATAAGATCAGTTTTATTCCATGGCTTGAGGGCACTTACAACAATAATTACATATGGAGGAACCTCTTATTTATGGAGTTCTAGCTCAACAACTCTATCAATATGCACCGAGGATAATTTTACCTCACATTTAATAAAGAGACATAACCATTTTCACAAAGCTTAAACAAGAGATAAGATCAGTTTTATTCCATGGCTTGAGGGCACTTACAACAATAATTACATATGGAGGAACCTCTTATTTATGGAGTTCTAGCTCAACAACTCTATCAATAAGATAGCAATAGATCGATACTTAACTCTAGATTTGTGCTAAAAAAACTAATATTCTCCAACTAACTCGAGAGGACAAGTCAACAACATTATTTTATGGTTGGTTAATGCCACATATACAATCTCAATACATTAGATGGTCCAAGAAAGTGGACACCCTCCTAAAAAATAATACAATAGATGTGGTCAAACCATGACAAATACTCTCCTCAAGAAGGTCAACCCAACAAGATGCAACAATATGCCAAAATAGCTCAAACCAACTCCACATTTCAATCCAAGCCAAGAAAGGAGGGATGTCCAATCAAAATGCTCCAACTTCTCCTCGAAAGATGCTAAGTGAGTGGAATGAGTCACATGTGGCTTAGGTGCATATCTCTTGGTTAGTGGTCCAAAAAGAAGCATTTTGACCCCACAAAAAATAAGAGAATTTTGGCACGTGTGGCTGATGGCTCCCTCACAATGCCCATTGCAAAAATGCAACACCCAAGGCAACGACGCCTCCTCAAAGTGATGAGTCATGCTTCCAAATACACATCATTAAATGGTGAAACATATGTGAAAACCTCTAAGACAAAATCCATTTCCTAGGATTCTAAGTTAGGTGTAGGTAATGTAGTGAATGTGGTGCTATGGAAATGGTGTTTCTTGAGTTGACCCTCATAGTCACATGATAGCTAGGGGATATATTTGTTATTCCATGTGTTAGAGGGAGTGTGTTGAAATTTGGTACCGGAGGACAGGTGGTTCCCTTAGGCTTTGATCTTTGGCCTAGGGAAAAGTGTCCAAAAGATTTTAATTTTTCTCCTAAAGTGACTTTATAATTTTTATAAAGTTAAAATCTAATTTAAAAGTGACTTTAAGTGATAAAGTTACTAAGTCTAATTTTAAAGTGACTTTAATAAAGTTAATGTAAAATTAGAAAGGAAAAGTGACTTTGGAAATAAATGACTAAGTGGGTCTTTATTAAAGTGGGGTGAATTAAAAAATAGAAAGTGAGATTTAAATGTGCATTTAATCTCAGCCATTGATCTAAATCTATTTCAGCCATTGGATTTAGAGATCACCCAAAAGTCACTTGGATCACCCAAAAGTCACTTGGAGTTATATTAAAGGAGGAAAAGGAGGAAAAGATCATTCATTCTTTCATGAGCAGATTGGGAGAAGGAGAGCAAGAGAGCAAGGGAGATTTCTGGACAAGAAGGAGAAAGAGGCAGCGGTTTGGCACACATACCAGGCAGCTCTTCAGCAAAATCAGAACATCAGAAAGACAAGCAGAACAGCAGCAAGAACAAGCAGAAAAAGCTGATTTTTTTGCTGAAAACTGAGAAGTTTCCAGGTGGTCCGTTGGGCTGAAAACGGATAAGTTTGCTTGCTGAAAAAATGATTTTGCTGTAATTTTTTGGTGAAATTTTATTGCTGTAAAAAGACATTTTTCAGAAATAAAGAAGAGCTCTCAAACTGGTTTTCCCCAAGAGTTGTAGGGGGTTTTTCCAGGGTCACGTTGACAAAAAATATCAGTGTTTTAATGGTTGTTTATTACTGCTGATTTTTATTTCTGCAATTTCCAGCATTCTGTAAATTTTCCAGAATTTGTGTTTTCAGCAAAATTTATTTTTTCCAGCTTGTTGAATGTATGGTTATGGGAAAGGGCATTTAACTACATGGGAGAAATAAGGAGAAACTGAAAACCGGGGTGGGAAAACAGAAATTTTAACAATTCATGGGGCAACAAGCCCTCCTCTACAATAGTTTGCGATTAGGCTCCTCTCTCAGTTGACTTCATCCTCTTGTTGCGAGAGGAATTGGAGCACATATGGGAATTTGTATAGTGTCAAGAAGAGCAGGCTTGAGTAGTCCAAGGCAAAGACAATGGTGTACGTGCACACCAACCTTCATCTTATTTATAGGCAGAGGGATGAGTGGTTGAAGGGAAAGACAAAGATATGGGTTTGGACAACAGTATTGAGTTGGCATTGGCCAACTTGGATCTTAATGACCAGTGCTAGAGCCTGTCACTTTTGATAATGGCGATACTCTTGAGGGGTCATCCTCCACACTAGTAGATGCAAAGATTACATTGGATACAGAGGAGGATGGCATAGTTGTGGTGACCATGACAGTGATGTTGATTTTGATGATGATGATAAATGAGCTACCTACTACCTTGTAGTTGTTTTGTGTTTGCTATTTCTATTTGCCATTGGTATTGCTACTTCTTATGTAACACATTTTGATTTTAATGGCTTAATGAGAAAAATGCAGTTTCTTGTCTTTCTTGTTGAGAAATCTAGGGCATCGATGATTAGGAGATTTCTCTTCTTGATAATTGCTTGTAATATACTTTTACCTTTTGGATTATGATCTTCTCTTCGTTATATTATTAATGTGTTCTTTTCATCAAGACAATTACCAAATAAACAATAGAAGACAAGAACCACAATATGTAGGCTTGTCAGCTAGGGCCAAAACTTCTCACTCTTTGAGAGGAAAACCCAATCAGAAATTCTTCTTATAGATCATCAATTGACGAATACCAAGACCATGACAAAGGCCTTTGACTCTAGTGTCCTCCAGTGTTTTTAAACCCGGTTGGCTTGAAATCGACTAGGCCAAAAAAAATTCAACTCGGTGGTTGAACCGGTTCGGTCGGCTGAGTCCGTATCAACTCGGCCGAGTCAAGGAAAGCGGCCAGTGAGCCCCCAAAAACACAAGTTTTTTTATTTTTTTTTTATGTTTTTTTTTGATTGTGGAGGACTCCAAATGGTTTTATTAATTGGTTTGTTGGTCTTTGGGGTCCATCCACTCTCCTAGTCATCCTTTTACTTAAATTTTTAACATTATCATGAAATGACTCTGGATGTTTGAGAGTGGTTCCGACCTTATTGGATTTCATATGGATAAAGTAGAATTTCAGATTTCATTCAAAATCCAGCAAACTTATCAGTGTTTCAGGATTTCAGGATTGGGGGATTGCAATGTTTCCATTGAATTTTGTCATGTATTAAGGTATGGAACTCGTATTTAATCAAGAGCACCAATCCCTCTATGTAACTTGATATTAGTGACATTGGTTGTCGAACTCCTTTGGGATTCGCTCTTCTGAAAATGTCGCTCCCGCTCCCGTTTTCGCTCTCGCTCCCTGCTTTCACTCCCGCTCCCAAGTAACACTGAGCCAGATGATGTTGGAAACTCTAGCAGTAGCCAGTAGTACTGGTCACAAACTTTTGTTGTAGAGGCCATTTATAGCCTCCTTGGTTATGTGTTTTTGTTTTGATATCTATATCATCATCGTGTATGTATGGGGATGCCCTGGTGCCATTTTGATATAATGGATATATTCATGAGCCTACTTTGATCATATGTTATCTTCTATCTATATTCTAATGCTGTGTGTTTGGAAACATGAATGAAAATATTTAAAATTATGTGTTCTTGTAAAAAATAAATATTTAATGTATTTTTTACAATGACCGAGTCGATACCGAGTCTGAGTCGGAGTCGACCCTCGGTCGAGTCGGAGTTTTAAAACATTGGTGTCCTCTCAAGTCTCTTGTGACTAGCCTTGATGCTTTGCCTCTTCCTTTTCCTGACTTCTTTTAAATCTCGAATTGCTCTCCTCGACTTCTTCTAGAGAATCTCGGTCTCTACTTTTCCACACTGCTCTTCTTGGCTTCCCTAGAGAAACTCGGTCTCTTAGGTTAACCGTATTTCAGAAACCCTAGAATAATCTATGCTCCTTGATTAGTCGCTTCAAGAGAGAGAGAGACCTATTTGTCCTTGGCTTCTTCTTGCGAGA
>APFE030977534.1:32297-83084 GCA_000404065.3 Pinus taeda | reverse complement strand
GTGTATATGTATAAAATGGACATATTGCTGTAAATATTGTTTGCAAAAGAGTATTGTTGTGTCTCCCCAAAACCAAGCCCTGTTTTCCTCTCTACCCCTTACCTAAAGTCCTGTTCAATTAAGATCCCTTTTCCCTTATGACAAGATGTAAAAGAAGTCTTATTCCCCTATGACTAAATCCTAATAAAGTATTTCTTTGCAAATGATTTCCTAATGATGGAAGATGAGATGATATCTTTGACATTTTGTGAATTATCCCTTAAAAATCCCTGTTTTTACATATTTTCCCTTTCCTTATTAAAAATCCCTCCCCTAACATTTCCCTTATTATTTTTTCCCCTTGAAAACAACATACTTCTCAGCATTTTTGCAGGCAAGGGCAGCAGTTTACTCTATCTATTTGCTTCACTTTGCTTAAAAGCACCATGTCAACCACTGAAACCTATGAGCAAGGTGATGACCGGTCTTCTTCCACAGAAATCGAGTTACAGCAGAGGCCTCGTAAGGGTGGCAAAGGTGGTCATCATAGGAGAGAGGAACCCACCTCTTTGGCAGAATTGCAGGCCTGTCCTATGGCAGTGAATTGTTTCCGTTATATGTCATGTTTTCAGTTCTGTGAGAGGCTTGCTCAAATTCAGCACCACAGGGAGTTGGCCCGCTTATTTGTTTTGCACCTTCATGATGCGCAGGTCACTCTTGCAGGGGTGAATTTTGTACTATCTCCGGAGGTGATTTCAGAGGCTACTGGGATACCAAATGTGGGTGAGGTGTGGCCCAAGCGCAAAATGCGGGATTATGTTTATTTTGAGCCATATGTCAGGCCAGCAGTCATGAGTCACTTGTCAGGGGTCTTTCCCTTCAGATTCCTTCAGGGGGAGTATGCTCCAATCATGCGGCTTATCATGCATTATTTTACATGCGAGGGAAGATTTTCACAGGTCTTCTCTTGTCACATTCGCCTGTTGATGCACTTTACCCGAGTGAGGATGATGAACATCCCGGTTTTCTTCTTCCAGGACATTCAAAGGATGGTGTCCGTGTTTCAGAGGCAGTCCCCAGCTTAGCAGCATAGGAGTTTGTGCCATCATGGTCTCATCCAGCTCATTGTTTCTCATCAGTTGAGTTAACAGGGCATTCCATGGGTAGACTTCATTTCTCATGAGTTCTTTACAGTGCCACCACAGCCACAACTAGAGCCAGAGGCCATTGATGAGGAGGGAGGTCCATCACACCAGCCCGAGATTATTGTTCCGAGACATGTTGTTTCCCCACCGCAGCTTACATATCAGAGGGGTCATAGGACCTTCTTTGCAGCCGCTCGACGAGTACTTTCTCCACAGCAGGTGGAAGGGGTCTCGTCATCATCATCAGATCAGCGAGTGTTATCTCCACACCAGGTGGAAAGAGCCTCGTTTCTGACAGCAGCACAGGTATCAGAGAGGGGCAAGCAGCCCATGATTGAGGAGAGATTGTCAGGTGATCCGGTTATTGATCTTGACGCCGGTTCTCCTAGCACGGAGCTCAAGGATATCATCCGAGAGCAAAGCACTGAGATTCATTCGCTGCAAACAAAATTGTTGATGGCAAAATGGATAATCAAATATTTAGAGCATCGAAACAAACAACTTGAGGATGAGAAAGAGTTGGATGAGCTGTGGAGGATTCGAAGTGATCAAGTCATCAACCGTAGGAGGCCCGGTGACTTGCTACCCAAGGAGAGGGAATCCATGCTTATCCGGGTGAATACACACTTAGAGAGATTTTTGGCAAAGGCTAACCAAGAAAAGAAGCTACTAAAGAACATGAAGAATCATTATTGGGCAAGGATGCATGTTTGTAAGGCAAGGATAAAGATTCTTCAAAGGAGGTTGACCGAGGCTCCCAAAGGGAAGAAGAAGACCAACCCGCTCCGTATCTTGGATGAGGCCTCTCTCACTCACCATGATACTCATTAGCCTCCTCCTAGCAGTAAACCCAAGAAATTTTGAGAGTTTTGAGGCATTTTTGGCATTTTTGAGAATTTTACAGGTTTTGGCCATTTGAGTGGTCTCACCCCGTGTGCGACCAGTCATGGGGACAGCTCAGAACGGGGAAAACTCTACATTTTTGGAATTTTCATGCAAAAATACACTTGCCTATGGATTGGTTTCAGATTTTATGAAGATTTGGGCTCCCAAAAGCTCAAAATACATGCAAATTTTGACTTTCTGCCCCTTTTTTGAGTTGCAGAAAGCTGCCTTGGGAGAAATGACTTTTGAGGGGTCAAATCAATTCCAAATTCCGAAATTCCAGTGGGGTTGGAAAGTAGACTCACAGGCCTTTCCAATGAGCTATCTTTCACCTACTTTGGACACCGGTCAGGCCCTCAGATATAGCTGTCAATGCGCGCTACCAATCAAAGTGAGGGGCGCGACCACTCAGGGAAATTTCACTGTTTTGACCAGTTCGGCCAGCAAAACACTGTTTTTACTTTAGTTGACTTTTGAGGCATGTAAATGATGGATTTTTGTGTAATTTTCATGGCACTTAGATACTTTTACTCTCCTTGAACACTTCTAGAAGTTTCCTTGATGTAAATGGTAAATATTTAATGCATGGATAGGTTTCCTAAGTTTTAGAGGCAAGTTGTTTTGACTGCCTATTATCTAGTGCTTAGTTTGGAATTAGTTAAAACAGCTCCTAGGAAGCTGAGCTCGACCCCTAGAGGTTGGGAAAGGAGTTAGATCTTCTATATTATGCCTTCTCTTACTCATTTTCATGGTTGGACTCTTGAGGGAGAAGCTCCTATTGTATATTTCACTTGTATCTCTGTAATTTGAGGAAAAGGAAGACCAGGGTTTTGCAGACATCATTGGGATTCTTGTGGACTCTTGTGTTGATGGTGTGTTCTCTTATTGTAATTGTAAGTGTGTTTTATGTGTTCCATATCTTTCTTTACTGCAGCTTATTAAACAAAAGAAGTGATAAAGTTTGAATTCATGCATGCCATGCTCAGCTTTCAATTTTGTTTAATATTTATGTTTTCCACTGTCTAAAGAGGATTCAAAGTCATTGTTTGCTCTCTTTAGCTTCTCCTCTTTCCTCCTTGATCATCCATCTCAGCTAAAAGCATCAGCACAAGCTCCTACCTTGCCCCAAGGACCCACCTGCAAAAACTGAGCTCAATCCCCGCCCCCTAAATTGCAGATCCTCAACTTGCCACCAAAAAACCCCAAAAAACCCCCAAATCAACTTTCAAATCAGTTTACTAGCCTAATATCTGTGTTACCTTGATTGGTCATCTCTTCCCATTGAAAATTTAACAAGATTGACTGGAGAGAGCCTTCTCATACCCCGTAGGGCTAGCTACGAGGTGAAATGGTTTGATGTTGCCTTGAAGGTTTGCCTTTCTCAGCCTGAGGTGAAATCTCAAGCGCTAACACTTATCATGAGTAGTTTTAGTGCATAGTTCAAGCTTCTTAAAAAAAAAACATAAGTCATGAGAAAATGTTTCCCCTAGTGTTTAAGCTCATTAAAAAATGAACCGATAAATAACCATTGTGAATGCCTTATCACCAGCTTTTGAGCCTTGGTCGTGTTCTCATCATCACCTCAACTCTGTTTTTAGCCGATCATTCACCCCCATATGATTGTTTACCCCTTCGAGGAACATCTGCGAAGAGTGATTCTATTAGCCATGCTTGTGACACTGTCGTGATTGGAGAATTCCAAACCTTACCTAGAATCAGCTGCTACCCAAAACCATCACTCGTTCCTTGAAAACGAGTCTCCTTTAAGCTCTTATCAACTAACCCATAAAATATGAAAAGATTGCCAAGCGATTTGCCTCTCCGGCTCGTTAAAAGTCATCGGAAGTGCTATCCCTCCTCTAGATTTTAATCTTTTTGGACTTGAGGGATTATTACACAAAAATATCAAGCGCTTGTCTTGTTTAGCCCTTTAAAACTATCGGAAATTCATCCCTTTTGTATTATTTTACGCTTTTTCAGACTTAAGGGATTACATGATGAAAAAGAATCATTGGAGTCTCCTTTCTGTTCCTTTCAGACTCTCTAAAATTGAAAGGGACCAAGTTATATTTGCTGTTATACTCGTTAAAACCAAATAGTGACAAACTTGCCCAAATGGATGAGAACGAGTTTCACTGTCGCTAGGCTCACTAAAATATAGTGACAAGTTCGCCCAAAGGGCGGATTATAGAACACGCATATGTTATCCTCCTCAAGCTTGACAAAAATAAAGAGGTACTGGTCAGCAATGACTGGGGAAAATTGGGAAGAAAACTTGAAAAAGCTTTATTGGTAGCAATTTGCTCTTGAACATGACACTTTCCTTCCGCATCAAAGCTGGGTTGGGTTGTTCCGTTCACTGGTCATCACCATTGGTCCATCACACCATCCATATTTGGGGTTAATGCTACCAATCCATCATCAGTGTTGCCGATATGTTCAAGAGAAGTCATTGAGACAATTCGCCTATGTCTCACCCACTGCAATACATTCATGCTCCATTCCTTCATGACCGCCACCCTGAACCCTGTATCGTTAGATTGTTTTCACCTCCAAAATCATTTGCTTCATTCCGTGTCATTCATGTGGGATTCAAGAAGGCCCTCCTGCGATAGGTTGCTTCTTATCGACATCAGCTCATTATCCAAGAAGTTGACTTAGGAACAACTCTTTGAGTACTTTGAAGCTTGCATGCCTCAATGGCAAGTTTCTCACTTTCGGCGATAGGTTTACGTCAATGGCCTTCGACCGAGAGATTTTACATGGTGTTCGACGCCAAGTCCTTTTTCACACCATGTGAACTGTACTGTAGTACCTCGAGGGTCATTGTCATTATTGGTGATTCCTCTTGCGCCTGTTAACAACTTACATCATTGGCTAGTAATCAGGCGATGCCTTTCCATGTTCGACTCCAAAACATTTTTCACATGGATTGACTTGTACTCTGAGTGAAGATTGAACGTGTTTTGAAGATCCTGGATCTAGTTTCATCCATTTGGGCTGCAATATATTCAGGAATATAAAGACATCAAGTGTACATCATTGCTGAACAGATGATCATCCAAATCAAAGGATGATGAGTCCAAATCATCAGTCTGCCACACAGATGATTGTCTGTCCTATGTACATGAAAATGAATTTATAAAGTTGAGCATGGGAATGCCAGCCTCAGCTAGATCATGAAAAAATGTTGTCAAAATAATGTATTCTATTGTATCTTATTATAGGTCACCTCCCAGCTCGAAAGAACTTCAGATCCTCATAGTAAATAATTTCACCCAACATCAAAAAGATTAACGACCTCATGCTTTAGGGGCAACTGTTATAGAAATTTTTGGGCACTTCAACCCCAATCATAAATTTCCATAAATTGAGGGCTCCTAAGTCCAAAAAAGTGTTGCTTCACTGCCTAAAGGAACAAGGTGAGTTGATTACATCATCTCCTAGAAGTTCTCCACTAAAAACTGCTCATAAATGGTCAAAACTGGACCATACGGAAAACCCAGTACAGAAGGTGCGATGCATATCACCTTCCTAGTGTACAAGGTGTGATGCATACTGAATTGCTCCTCTGTAGGGTGCAATGGTCAAGAATGGAAAAATGGTAGGGACAAAATGCGAGGTGGAAGATCATGGAATCTTCCAGAAGCTTCCCCTCTGACACTTGCCTCTCTGTTTTCGACCAGGGATGAGTAAGAGATCATCATTCTCCAAGTGGAAGTAGGAACTATCAGAGAGAGGACACTAATAAAGACCCCAGAAGATGACTCACCTCCCTATAATCATCTATATATGGATCCCTCATCACAGAGATCCAGAGGCTTGGAATTTTGTATCTTATAGAGAAGTATTGTTGGTTTTCTGGTGTACATTCATAGTGTTGGTTGATCTAAGCTTTACTTGAGGTGAAGAAGGGCTTTCTAGCTGGAGGATGATGCTGGGTCAAAACATATGGTTGTAATCCTCTTGCTACTTTTCATCTTAATAAAGCTATTCAAGTTTTCCTCCATATTCTTGTGTACTTGTTTATATACGCATTTGTATGGTTAACACATATCTGGTCCTGTGTTATTTATGAATATAGATCTTTGTTCTTCGATAGTAGTATGTTGCTATGATTCCACAGGTGCTCTTTGAAGCTGGGTAGACGAAGAAGAAGCGGCAAAGCTCTATCAGGAAGGAGAGGAAATCAAGCGCATGACTAAGGTTGGTCTCCTTGGTTCTCCTCTTATCTATTTTCATAAAGGAAAGTGAAAATAAACTTTACTTGTTTGTTTCTAAGATAGCTACCAGTCTTAGTGGGAATATCAGCATCCGAGTGGACACTATTCCCAGTAACAACTATTGACGGGGTTCGGGGCTTATACATAAAAGGTGCGCCACTATACTCTGGAGCCAACGACATTATCAACCATATCACATATGTATATCGGGTCCGGAGCTATATCGCATATCGCTATTGGCCAGGTCCAATGCTTATACATAAAAGGCAAGCAACTGTTTACTGGACCTGATGGCTTTATTAACCATGATATATATTTTTTGTGTTCAGAACCCCATGGCTTATCACAATTAGTAGGGTCTGGGGTTTGTATATAAGACACACTGCTACCACCCAAACCCGACGATAATTATAGACCAGGATACATATTATTTAGAGTTAGGCCTTATGGCTAGACGTGGTTTTCTTGTGTATTCTTGTGTTTTTCGAAAAACATTGAAGTCATGGTTTTTGAAAATGAAGGTTTATGTTGCAAATCCGAAAGGATTATTAACCATAGCTCATATGTGTATCGGGTCCACCTCCCCAATCACTTATTGCAATTGACAAAGTTCGTTGTTTATACATATAGAAATTTGCGATATGACGGATCCACCGATAATTATAGGCTATGGTATATAATTTTTGAAGTCCGAATGTACGGCTCAGATGTAGGGCTTTCACATATATACCTGTGTATTCGATAAAATGTTGTGGTCGCGATTTTTAATGGAAAATCCCATATGGTAGACTCGATAGGATATAGATTCCCATCTATAATCCTTCAAGTTCGGATTTCAGATATGGTTCTATGTTATGAAATGATTTTTAGTGTGAATTAGATTTTCACTTGCGGGACTTAATCAATGCATGGGTTATAAACCAGGGGGATATTCTTTCGCACTTGTCCCTTTTGATGTTATACATGCTTCATGGAGGCAAGATTTGTGTTTTTTTAAGCACTTTTATCATATTTGTGTAAGTACGACTGATGTTAGTTATCTCTGCAGGCGAGGACCAAGAGAAGGCAAGCGAGGTTAAAAAATGGATGCATAATCTTCAAGTATGACTCCAGATAAAATATGCATGAACGAATACAAAGAGTTATCTTTGTTATCTTTGCGGATATGTTCTATTTAAAGATTTGGCTTCAGGCATTGGTGGTCATGTTTCTAGGTGTTGCATGTGTATTTCAAAGGTGAAATTGCCCCAGGTTTCATCATGAAGAGATGACACACAATCATCCTCTCCTAATCAACATCTATCCATTTACCCAAGAAATAAAGCACTCTAGTGACATGAAATTCCTTCTACATGTTAGCAGTGACAGTGATGGCTCTACATCTGTGTATTCCGATCGATATTGAAAAGAACATGGGAAGACGAAGGTCATGGAGCTGAGGCATAAATATTACCTTCAGATAGAAGAGAAGGGCTTTTTGTTTGGAGAAAAATAGCTTTGATTTATTGTGAATAAGGAACATTGTTTGGTTCAAGAAGGAGCTTGTTGTTTCAAATTGATTTTCCTCTTCTCTTATATGTTTCGAATTAGAATGTTGTTGCTCGCATAAATTCTAATGTATTTTTTTTTATGCATATTAATAACTTATAGTTCATGGTTATGCCTGGTTATTTGAATATGATTCAATATCATGGTTAAATCATGAAAGGTTTTTGATTCAAAGCTCTGTTAAACATCATTTGCAAGTGTTATTTGTATGGAAAGGAATGTGTATGCCTGTATAAGTAATTAGATTGTAATTATGATTTAATACAGTCTTGTTCTTATGTGAACCAGTAATTGATTCATTCGAACTTAGAATTTTATATGATGTTTAACCTCCTTTTGTTATGCTCCTGCAAGATAGATTAGGACAATTAGGAATAAATTAAGTAGTTTAGATAGGATTTGATACATTTGATGCACATAGGTTAGCTATTTCCTTTTGTTTGTTTAATTGAATTCTTCCTCCTAGAAGCAATCTTTCAACACATTTAACAATTTACGGTATCCTTTTGAAACCTGTTGGTGCTAGCCATCCCAAACGAAAGCAGATCTAATTGGGGTCTGTGATTGGGTAGTCCCCCTTATTGGCACAGTGAAAATTCGTTGTGTCAACATTACCAAGTTCAACTCTGCCAACTCCTTTCTCCGCTTAGAAACAATGTGCCAAGACTTCTTTGATTTCTTTACTCCGCCTTGCAGCTATACCTGATTATCCGACATTTGACATTGCATATAGATCTTTGAATTCACTCCGCTTTCAGTTTTCAAACTCCTTCCAACGGGATCACACTGATCTTGAATAGCCTTACTACAGAATCAACTTCACATTACTTCCTGAATAAAACCCAATAAAATCTCAATTGATGCTCCACTATTATCACTATTGCATACACATTTGTTATAAGTCAAAACACTTACATCCACTATTACAGAATCATATTCAAGCATAGTCACAAGTTTTGTGATATATACACACAGTCATTATGGGATTTCCTCCTTATTCACAAATACACGGACATATCCTTTGGATAACCATACATATAGACAGATCATATACAGACCTTGAACCAATATTAAACTTAGAAGATACAAAACTTCTATTTTCTAATTAAAATTTGTATAGACATAAAATCAAAGGCCTGATTTACATTCAGTTGGCCTTTCTTGTTTCAATGCCCATAGGCTCAAAATACAACTCTCTTGTCTACTAAGTCTCTCACTAGCTCTCTCTTTTAAGCCTTCGAGGCTTACAAATTATACACAAAAGGATTATGTTAACCAATTTTGGTTCAGATCTTGAATAATTTCACCTGAATCCTAAATATCCTAATATAATCCCTAAAATCATGAAACTAACTCCTAGTTCCTCTAACTCACTCACTATTCTTGAAATCTCTCTTAATGAGAAGATTTCATTAAAATATCCTCACTATTATACAACCATCATAAAAACATAGGAAAATAAATAATCAATCACTCTTTAGGGAATCAGGTCCCTTGAAACACAAGACCCTATGCTTACTAAAATGCAATGGTTTTTCTGAGTAGGATGCTCCTGCATCAGATTTTCCCTTTGAGTCCCTTCTTTTGATTTATTGCTAGATGAGATGTCATTAGAGGTGAAAAAATACTTTCAGAAAATTGATGTTGCATGGAAATCTAAGCTCAACCTTGGCTTTGGATCCCTCATCACTATTGTGAGGTTACAAGAATTCCTAAAACTCTTGGATTCTTAAGAAATTTTGATGAAATTTAAGGATGATGACCTTTGTGAACTAGTCCTTCGCATTTCATGTAACACGTTGGAAACTAAGGATTGCCTTGCATTCCAGCTCAGTGACAAGATAATTTTCCAATTTCTGTTTCAACTTGCCTTTATGAGTAAGTTTAGTTTAATTTTTTTACCACCCAAATTTATCTTACGGTTAAATTCCAGTTCATACTGTATATCTAAAATAAATTTTATACCATTCACGGGAAGCTATGGTTGGCATTCCCTATTTGGTGAGCTTGAATGCTCATCCATTTTCCCTGTAGTGATTTGTTTTAGTTTATGTTCATTTCTAAAGTAATCTTCCTTTAGGTTAGGCATCAAAACTTCTTAGTTTCTAGTATATTTTTTTCTTGTCATTCCTTTTCTATCATTTCTTTCTCTTGCAATTTGTATTTTTTCTTGCAACTTAATTTTATAAATTGCTGTTCTAGCTAGAAATTATTTTTAAGTGATCCAGTTGCTTTTTTTGTATTACTTTTTCTATCTTCATTGTATATTTAGATCAACCATTATTAGTTTAGGTTCTATTTTATATGTTAAAAACCTTGAGACGGGCATATACAAAAAAATATCATCCTTAATCTCGTAGTCTATTCAACACTAATCTATAGCAACTCTATTAAGTTGTGTAGTTTGTAGTGATGTTTGGATGATAAACTAATACAAGGAAATAATCATAGATTTGTTTATTTTCTACCTAATAACTATAATATCATGAATCAAACTTTCTTCAATAAATAGTGTTGAGCATATAATGTTAATGTAAGGAAATAACATATCTTATAACAAATCATTGTCCTATATCTATTTTGAGTCCCTTCAACTTCAATACCAACTCTCTCTCACACCCACCCACACACACACACACGCACACACAGACACACACATATACACACACACACACAACGTATATATATATATATATATATATATATATATATATATATATATATTATATATATAATATTATATATATATATATATATATATATATATATATATATATATATATATATATATATATATATATATATATATATATATATATATATATATATATTTATATCTGAAATGACTATATATTATACAACTTGAAAAATTCTTCATTACATAAACTATTGTTAATTTTAGTTAACAATGGTATGTTCTTTGCTTAGCACAATTACTTCAATGTTCTTTAGGAGCCCAATGACAACTTCCAATTTAGTATCCCAATAGAAACCACATTAACCATAAATCACAGTGACAACAACTTTAGATCTAGCATGAATCACAAAAATGCAGAAGACAAGTCAATACAAGAGGCCATTGGTAAATGCCATTGAAAAACCCCAATATGGGGAAAACCCTTTGATCAATTATTCTTATTATTATATCAAATTTTGAAAAAAGATAGAGTGAGTACAAAAGTTAGAATTAACTTGCCAATGTTAGGATATTTCGACACATAGGAAATAGTTAAGTATAACTTGGTCTAGTGTAAAGTTCAGTAAAGTACGTTTCTTTACTATATACTTTTGTAACTTACAATCCGATAGTCATGATATGTGGTGATCTGATGGTTCATTCTCTCCTCAGTATTACCGACACTTGATCCATGGCTTAACACTTGATTGGTCCATGATGTCTATTTAAAGAGCATGGAGGGTCATTTGTAGGGTAACCATTCTTGAGTGAGGCTTATGTAAATTTTCATTCTTTTATTAATAAATTGCCCGAAGTGGTCACGTTGGCTCAGGTAGTAGACTGTTTCCCTCTTTGAGGGTTTTAACCAAGTCAATAATACTGGTGTATTGATCTGTGATCTGTTTGTGAGCGGTGTCCTTTGGTGTTCTGTATGAGGAACTTACCCTGTAAATTCCTACATGGTATTAGGGCCAAGTTGAGGGCCGCATCCATTGGTGATCCAAATCTGAAGCCGGTAGAACTGCCTCTGACTATCGTTTCCTATATCTACTGTTTTTGACTACTTTCGAGCCTAGAGTACTGCTCTATTGTGTCAGGAGCATATGTTCGAGTGAGGAACCCCCTTCATTTCACGCGAAAAGGTTTTCGGTAGCCCTAATTACATCATTTTTAAGATCTGGAGGTATACAATGTTTATTTGTAGTTTTCAGTTATTTTCTCCCTGTTTATTTCGGTTTATTTAGCTCTTCGTTTTTTTTATTACCAGATATATACCTTTCATTTTTTCGTATTCTCTTTGCCCTGCGACTCGATGTCATCTAGGCAAATTAGAAACAGAAAGGAAGGATTTTTCTCATGCACAAGCTCTTTTCCGTTGCGCCTTAGTGTGATCTTGGAAAATCAGGAACATTGAGGAAAATATTTAGTTTCCGGCTAAAGCTAAATTCAATCCATAAGGTTTGTTTTTTTTTGTATGTCCGTGTTAGGTTTTGTTTTTTTTGTTTTGTAGGAAAAAAAGAGCTTTCTCAAGTAAGCAGGGATCCCAAAGGTTGACTGACTAGAAAAAAAAAAAACTGCCTTTCGTCTTTTCCAAAAATTACTAACCTTTTAATCTAGCTCACTTGGTCCAAAGCTACTTTATGAGAATAGAGGTCTTGAGTTCAAGTCTTTCTCTCTGTTGAGGTAATTAGATTAAGTTTGGAAAGGGGGCAGATTTTTTTTTAAATATAACATTATCATTGATTTCCACACATTCGCACACTTCGTTGGCATCTTCAACAATGTTTCTTCATAAATCCATAACTTCTTCATCCGAAAGACGTTTTCAGAGCCGTTTTTTTTAATCAGCCTATTTTTTCGATATATTTCCACTGGAAGACTTATTTTCAGAATCTATAGCTTCAGTTTCTATTAAAATTGAAATTCCATGCCAAATTATTCTTGACAACACCAACTACTTCCAATGGTTGTCCTACATTGTGGATTTACTTAGAAGTAAAGGTCTTTACAAAATAGCCTCAGGCCAAGAAACCAAACTGAAAGATGAAGATAAGGTAGCCAAATGGGAAAATAGGCAAGATCAAGAACGTGGGTTAATAGGGATGTATATTTCTCCAGACCTTAGATTCTATATCGCAAAACTTGATACTCATAATGAAACAATGAAATAGATCACTAAAGTTTTTGGAATTAAAAATGAACTTAGATCCCATCAACTCAAAAATGAGTTGCTTACATTGGACCCCAATAATTTTTCTTCCATTGAATATTTTCTTTCCAAGTTCAAGACCCTTAGACTTCTCTTGGAAGGTGTTAAGGTTAAGAAAGAAGATGGTAACCTTATCTATTCCATTCTTACTGAGTTGAGACCAACCTACTTTATGTTTGCTTCCACATTCCATTCTACAAGAGAAGCCTTCATTTCTCAAGGACAAGACTACAAGTCCTCTTCCTTTGATTCCTTTTGTGATTCTTTAATAAGAGAACACGAAAAAATCTTACACCTTGGTCTTATTAATCTTGGAAACTCTTCTAAGAAAGCCTTATCTTCCAAACAACAACTAAATTCAAAGAATCCTAAGAAGTTGTATCCTAAAAAGAATGGTCCTAGACCAAACAAGGGTCCTAAGAAATTTTAGCCTCAAAATGAAAAATCATTTCAACAAAATGATAAGGCAAATAAAAACAAAGGGAAGAAGACTGATAAAAATTTCCACTTTTGTAATCGAGATGGCCACTTAGAATCCAAATGCTTTAAGAAGATGGAAACCTTGGAAGCATAAATGAAGAAGCATAACATCCATTTGGAGAAATCTTTAACTTCAACTTCATCTTTAGGAGTAACACTTTCTACATGTGGTTGTCAAACATCTCGATCTGTATATGCACTAAATGTATCTTCTTCGTCTAATTCTCATGAGTGGCTCATTGATTCTGGAGCTTCTTATCACTTGGCAAAAACCAAAGCCATGCTTTCTTCTTTAAATGATTGTAACACCAACAATATATATGTTGGTGATGATAGATCTCTTAGTGTTGTAGGGACTGGAACTGTTCATATAGACAATGGTCAATTCATGATGTATTATGTGTTCTAACCTTATCCTGCAACCTTCTATCTATATATCAAATAACACATTTAGGTGAAGGTAAAATCATTGAATTTCACCTCACAATGTTGTAATTAAGGACCTAAGAGATCCTAGAGAGATTTTAGCTACTGGAATTGTTGATGATTCTACAAGGTTATATAAGTTTAACAACTTTGGGTCATCAAATCTTCCCTCGGTATTTGTTGCTCATAATGATGAAGTGAGCGAACTTTGGCATAAGAAATTTGGTCACTTAAATTATCACTCCCTTCAGAATCTATGTAAAGAAAATATGGTGACATGTATTCCAATGGTATCTTGCATAGATGGTGTTTGTTCTGGATGTATACTCAGAAAACATCATCAGGATAGTTTTGAAAAACGTGCCTCTTGGCACGCCTTAGCCCCTTTACAGCTTGTGCATAGTGATTTATGTGGTTCACTTCCAGTTGTTTCATTCTCTGGCTACACGTATTTCTTAGCTTTCTTTGATGATTTCTCCGGACACACTTGGGTATACTTCCTAAAACTCAAGAGTGAAGTATTTAACATGTTCTTGGCCTTTAAGGCCTTTGTTGAAAAAAAATCTGGACATCAAATTCTTAAGCTAGGATTTGATAATGGAGGAGAATATGTTAACAACAAATTCATTAACTTTTGCACTGAGAATGGAATTCAAATGAAACATACTATTCCATATACTCCACAACAAAATGGTGTAGCTGAAAGGAAGAATCACACCTCAAAGGAAATGGTTAATTGTATGCTTCAATGTAAAGGACTTAGTCTTAATTTTTGGGCAGAAGCAATTAACTATGCAAATTACATAATAAATCACACTCCTACTAAGGTTTTAAAGAATATCACTCCAGAAGAAGCATGGAGCTCAATTAAACCAGATGTAAGTCACTTTTGTGTTTCTGGAAGTGAAGCATGGGCGCATATTCCAGATGAGAAACATAAAGCTTTAGAACATAAGAGTGAAAAATGTATTTTTGTTGGATATTATGCAGATGTCAAAGGATATAGACTTATTCCACTTAAGTCAAAAAATGTTATCATTAGAAGAGATGTAAAATTTGTTGAAAATATATCAGCCTATGAGCCTAGTTCAGTGGATGTGCCACCTCTCTCTATCTCTTCTACTTTTGAAAATATTTCTTCTTTAGATGATGAAAGCAAGGAAGACAATTCTCCCCCACCTTCTCAGGGTCCTCCTCAGCTCCTCAGCTTCCAAAATGGGTCCGTTCTACTCGCGATGCAGCAGGAACTCTTGTCAGTGATCCTACATATCAATGACATACATGTTCTTAGTTCGATAGAGACTCTTATTTATTGGCTCAAGCTTCAACGAATTATGATCTTGACACCTTTGCAGAAGCTTCGGGCCATCCAGATTGGGATGCAACTATGAATGAAGAATATCGTTAATTATTGGCAAATGATACATGGGATCTTGTTCCTCTACCAAAAGGACGAAAACTTGTTAGATGCAAATGGGTTTACAGAACCAAGAATGGACCAGATGGAAAAGTTGATAAGCTTAAATCTCGTCTTTTTGCTAAGGGTTTCTCACAAGTTGAAGGCATTGACTATACTGAAACCTTCTCCCTTATTACCAAAATGAACTCTATCTGCCTTATTCTTTCCCTTGCTACCTCTTTCAAATGGGAAGTCCATCCGATGGATGTTAAATCTGCCTTCTTGCATGGGGACTTGCATCTTGGTGAGATGGAGTGGAGTAATGAAAGTGGTGTTGGGGGGCCTCTCTCAACCTTCCCTAAATAATGCATGACCTTTTTTTTTCTTTCTCTAATCAGATCTGCCTCCTGTAGCAATTATGTTCCCTCTTGTAACATTTGAGGAAAGCCTCGTGTAAAATAATTGTTTTATCCATGTCTCTCAAATTGTAGCCTCGATTGACTTGAATTTTTTTGGGAATGTTTCCATTATACTTATGCACCTACCCATAAAACCTCTTGTCCAATAGATGCACGAATATGGAAAACCATTAAACATGGTTCTAGGTGATGGAGGTTGATTTCTTGAAAAGTGTGCAGTTGAATTTGTTTAAATTTCTTGAGCATGTTACCATCATCCTTATGAATTTCCCAATGAAACATTGCAACCAATGCATGCACTTTTTTCAAGATATGATAAAAAGTTGCTCTCTCTATTTTGGTCTCCTATAGGAAAATATAAATCTCCTGTAGTATTTTAGGACATTATGGAAAAGGCATGAGAAAGGATTGGGAATGATGGGTGGATGTTGGAAATGGATGACGGTGATGGATTGAAATGGGCTTGGTCCTATTGGAGCATTTGAGCAAAGGAGAAGAAAGTTGAAGTTTGACTTCCTCTGACTCGGTTGTTTATCAATTTTTTCTTTTGGTGCTAAATTGTTCTTGGTGCTTGCAAAGGATGAAGAGCATTTGCATTCATCAGAGAGAGATAAATGGAACAAATATTTTTTTCCCTTTTCATTTTTCATTTTTTTCTTTTTTTTCCTAGGCCTACTAGTTCCCTAAATGAGGTTTTCAACTAGTAGGTCTTCCCTGGTGCCTCAAAGGTGGTTCTCACCTAATATATTTTCTTTTTTCAATTTATTTTCTCTCTTTTCCAACCCATTGACTATCTCATGGAGGTTTTCAATCAATGAGTCAATCTCATGCACCTCAAATAAGGTTTTCACTTGAGATTTTATTTTCCCAGAAGTAGATGTAAGGAAAGGTTGTTTCATTGTTACATGAAGACATTAAAGTTATTGTAAGGGTTGCATGTCAAGAGAGCATGTGTTTTTACACCGAGTGTATATAAATCTCTAACTTTATCTCTCATTGCAGTTATGATTCTCAATTCTCTAAACTTGTGACAACTATGAATTATTAACTGTAACTAAGACAAAAAATTTAAATTTATGGGGTCTAATGGTTATTTTCATGGGTAGTCTAAGGAGGCTCGTTACAATGGTATAGTTTTTTAGAAATAAGTATTCAATTTAGTTTATGGCTAGCATGAAAAGGGAGTACTTTTCTTGGTATTACCACTTCACCATAGTATTTCTTATCTTCTTATATGTTTTCCTTGATTTACTATTCCTTTTTATTTGAAGCCACCAAACTTTAGAGCAATGACTTTTTAATGAAGTGGTATAGTTTTTCCCTTTTTTTCATTTTCTTAAATATTTTTTAGTTCTTAGTGTTCTTTGGCTTATTTTACTTAGGATTATCTTGAATTTTCCTTTCATTTCTTTATCTCACCTTATTGGATGAGGCTTCATTAGTCATTCATAAGAGGGTATTATATTTTATGTGATCTAGATGGTTACGTGGGTGAAACTATGCATATTTTTATGTATGGTTATGATGTGGGATACACTATTAGCCTTGATATCCATAATATACTTTGAAAAAATTATAAGATACACTTATACAAGAATACTTAATATATGTTCCCAATGATAAAGGATTAAAAAATAATAAAATATTTACTTAGTTAACCAGTGTTATTACTTAAAGAGGAGGATTCCAAGATGGGGGTGACTAACTTCAAGATGTGTTTAATAGGTGTGAAATGAATGTTTACATAAGGAAAAAGGGAAGTAAGACTCCCATTTTGTGAGGTGTAAGGTGGTGCTGCATGCAAATTCATTAATCCTCTAGCTGAATGTGTGCTCGTAAGGTTAGTGGGTTAATGATGAAATTTGGGTTCATGGAATGTGATCTTGGAGTGACACTGTGAAGGCTTGTAGTTTTTGGTCATAGAAATGTTAGTTTGTCTCAATTCTTTAGTTCTCTCATATTTAGGGAGTGGTGGAGAAAATTTCATTTTTCCTTCCTCCACCATGAAAGGCCTACAAAAGCTTCAAGTCCTTATGTGTGTGTGTTTGGATCTTTTGTCCACTTATAATCTTATCGTTTTTCCTCTTTCTATAGTCCTACCATGGAATTATGAGGTGAGCAATAATTGGTCTCAGAGGTTGTATGGAGGTCTAGTGGGATTCATTTAGACTCCTTTTTGGCTTATGTTTGTCTCTCATGTGTCCGTTCTTAGGCGTCAAGGAATTTTACTCGCGCCTATATTCGGAGGAGATTTCTGAGTCAATGGAGTTGAACAACAATGAGTCTCGCACACATGGCTCATGTTTGTGGATGTCCTTGCCTCCCTCTAAGAAAGACTATGGTGCCTGTGAGTTCTAGGGGAAGGATTATGCAAGTTAATCATAGGTGGGTGTCTTGTTCACTTTGGTCCTCAACTTTCCCTGTGGTTCTGGAGATCCTTGTTTGTCCTCCATTGGGGGTGTCTTCTTTGGCTCTTGTTATATGACCTCTACCGTGTCATTCACATTTATAGGCCTTGAGGGGGCGAGCTATGCTGAGTTAGTCGAGCAGAAAATGTTGCTCGGGTAGGGCTATGGAAAAACCTAAAAGGGGTGGGCATGTTGCTAGGGATGTAAGCAGAGCATCGTCAGAAGATAGCGTTGCCAAATGTGGTGGGAGTTCAGTTCAGGGTTGATGTGCAGTTGGCAGTGGTAAGTGTGGTGATGTCATCCATGGGGGTGGAGCAAGTGTGAGGGGTCGGAGCAGCATGGAGGGACGTGCATGCAAGTTTTCTCTAATGCCTTCTGTGACATGCACCAGTCCATTCTAGGTCACCTTGACGCACACCACAATATCATAATGAGTAGCATGAGGTTGTCATTGCCACGATAAATTAGGTGTGTTACCCTAAATGCCATGTCATTGAAAGGATTGTGGTGATTTGGCGGGATTAATATTTGCTCTTAAAAAAGGTAGAGAAACTTGAAACATGGTTATCTCACTTTAAGCAACATGTTGTGTGTTCATATCACCCCCTCCCCCTCGAGGGACTAGGCGAGACAATCAAACATCAATTACTTATGATGATTAAGCATGGCCACACATGTTAGGGTCCCACCCTAATGCCCTTATTTATGTAATGGGATCATGTCATAGTCAAGAGTCAATAAAGCCCATATTAATAATTGTAAGTTGTTAATCCGCAATTAATAACGGAACCACAATTAGTTGAAAATGGGCCGTAGTATTAGATAGATGGTATTATTAATACCACGGTATTGGCCCGTGGTATTGCATGTATGAGTCATATATAAAGGATAGAGACTCCCTGCGAGGAGCATCGTGTCTTATTTTGTAATCGAGCTCTGCTCTATTGGAGGTTGCCCCCTCAAAGAGGCAAGTGAGCATTACTCTTTGAATAATAAAATCATTGCTATTATGTGTTCTGGGTATCTTTTCTTCACATATTCTGTATTTGGGTTTCATTTGCAGGTTAAGAGCATAACAAGTGGTATCAGAGCACTTTCCAGGGCCGGTGGGATCTCCATTTCTTAGCAATTTTTTTTTTTGGCTAGAGACGTGTTTCGGTGTCTTTAAACCACGAGATTTGTCATTGATCGCATAAATCTGTGGATTTGGGGAGGCATGCACGCAGGAAATACAAGAGGTGGTCACATCTGTTGGACTCCCTTGTAACCCCTGTGGGTACCCCTTCGAGTAGTAGCGCATTAGACAGAACCGCGCACGGACTGTCTTCCACGTACCCTCTGGGTATATCGGAAGCCCCATAGGCTCCCCTGAAACCTCGCCATAGATAAACTGTCGGCCGTCTCGCGGATATAATACATCGAGAACAACACTCGGAGAGATTACTCGCCCATACGATAGGGTAGTCGGGTTGTATGGCTAAGGGTATGGTCGATCCTCCTTAGTTAGAGCCCTGAAACATTGGGCCGAGTACTACTGCCAGACCCTTATGTATATTGTGATCTGTAGCACCTGACACTCCTCAATACCCTAGTTCCCTTTTCTATCGGGGATCACACATCATCTCTTCCAGATCTGCTTGTGCAAAGGAGTGCAGCAGCAGTAGACATCGGTCCCAATCAGCCATTCCGATCTACGAGATCCGCAGAAGCAGTCGATTCTGCCACCCAGCACTATCAGAGCTGGCATTCAGATCTCTCAGATCCACCAGATCAGAGTCGTTGTGAAGGCTTCCTATACCGGGGTATAATTTTCGCAGAACTTTTGGCTGCATAGACATTTTGAGAATTTGGCCACTGCAATATTGAGAAGGAAGGAGTAAAACTCTGTTAGAAAAAAGATTCTGAGATCTTTCGGGGCGCTTATTGGTGATCTAGCCCATCAGAATCAGGATGACGAGCTGAGCACAGTGGTACCATTCACTTCTTAGTGAAATTTTTTTTTAGGTGGTCCCAATTTAAAAAAAATCCGGTTGCTGTATGGTAGAAACTAGAGCTCAAGCGATGGCCAATGAAAGGATGGACAAACTTGAAGAATCAGTGTAAAACCTCGACATTCAGCTTACCAGACTATGTAGCATGGTCGCGAAAATAGTCCCGAAGGGCAAGGAGCAAGCCCATGAGGAGGCGTATAGTGGCCATGAAAACAATTAGGGTGAGTCTAACCACTCTCCTCACGTCTGGCACACCCACCCACAACCCAGTCAGGGACCTCCCAAGTTGGATATGCATAAATTTGACGGTTCTCACCCATCGGCATGGATAGCACAAATGGAGTAGTATTTCAAAATAAATTGCATCTTTGATGATGAGACTCAGCTTATGTTGGGGAGCATGTACTTGGACAATGAAAGGTGGCAATGGTGGGAATGGTAGCAACATTGCACTGGACCTTTTAGGACTTGGCCCAAATTCACCAAAGCTCTTCAAGACTGCTTTGACCAGGAATCATCTTTTTTGGGTCGTCTTACTAGGCTCTGACAGACTAGTACAGTGGATGAATATATTATAGCTTTTGAAGCCTTAGCCTTCTGCACTTGGGGTCTCTCAGATGGGTTCTACACGGAATGTTTTATCAGCGGTCTTAAAGAAGCTATCAAAGCCCAAGTCCTACTGCACCACCCTCCCACATGGACGGAGGCTTGCAAGGTAGCTCTTAACGTGGAACGTGCATTAGCAGCCCAATAGAGTCGCCCAAATTTTTCCGCTAAAGGTCGCCCCCCACAGGCTCACAACACGACTCAAATACTTAAGGTCCAAAAGGTGTCACCTACGAAAATGGCTGAAAGAAGAAAACAAGGCCTCTGTTACTACTATGATGAAAAATACTCCCCATGTCATAAATGCAAGGAGCCCAAATTTTTTCAAATTGATGCCACTGACTACAGCTCAACAGAGGAAGAGCCACCACTGGAGGAACATGAGCCACTAGAAGAAGACAACCAACAGGACAATGTCTCTGACGAACCAATCATTTCGTTGCATGCTTTGGGAGGGATTTCTTCCCCTCAAACTCTCAAAATCAGAGGTTTTATTAAACATTGCCCAGAAGTAGTCTTGATTGATAGTGGAAGTACACATAATTTCATCCATCAAAAAGTCGTAGAAGCAGTGCATTGTTTTGTATAAGCAGTTTCTAACTTCCAAGTTCAAATTGCGGATGGAGGCACAATGAAATGTCGAGACCGCTATGAAAATGTCAAACTTCAAATGGGGGATTATCAGTTGAAAACCCACATGTTTGCCATACACATGGGGGGTTGCAACATTGTCCTCGGAGCTGAATGGCTCCGCACTCTTGGGCCAATCACAATGGATTTCCAGGAGTTATATATGAGTTTTAAGCAGAACAACTACACACATACCCTCCGTGGACTCTAGGCGGGAGCCCCCTCTATCATCAGCTCACATAGGATGGAAAAATTGTTAAAAAAGGGCAATCATGGAGTTGTAGCTCAATTTAATGCCATGCAGACAATCGAAACCAAGCCTCTGCCAATTCATCCTGAGATGAAACAGATTTTAAATAACCATCTGCTGGTCTTTGACAAGCCTCATGAGCTTCCACCCTCGCGAGGGGAACATGATCATAGCATCACCTTGATTCCAGGGGCCCAACCCCCAAATGTGCACCCATACAGATATCCGTTCACCCAAAAGAATGAAATAGAAAAAATCATCAAGGAACTTTTGGAAGCAGGTGTCATTTGTCCCAGCATTAGTCCTTATTCATCCCCAGTGGTCATGGTGCTCAAGAAAGATGGGGAGTGGCGGATGTGTCCCAACTTCAGAGCCCTCAATAAGTTGACAGTCAAAGATAAATTTCCCATCCCGGTGGTTGATGATTTGCTGGATGAACTCAATGGGGCTCAATTCTTCATTAATCTAGATCTTCGATCAGGCTACCACCAAATTTGCATGAAGGAAGTCGACATCCCCAAGACTGCTTTCAGAACTCATGAAGGCCATTATGAATTCCTGGTCATTCCATTTTGTCTTTGTAATGCCCCCTCTACTTTTCAGAGCCTTATGAACCACATTCTCAAACCATATCTCAGGAAATTTGTCCTTGTCTTCTTCGATGGCATCCTCATCTATAGTTGCACTTGGGTAGCACATCTTCAACATGTAGATCTCCTCTTGCAACTGCTACGCAAGCAGAAATTATTCATGAAGATGTCCAAGTGTTCATTTGGCATGGCAGCGGTGGAGTATTGGGCCACATTGTGGGGCATGAGGGTGTCAAGGTGGACCCCAAAAAGATCCAAGCAATGCAGGAATGGCCTCAACCTAAGACCTTGAAGAGATTATGCGGATTTTTGGGTCTCACAGGCTATTATCGTAAAATTTTCCGCAACTATGGTCGCATAGCGAAGCCCCTCACCCAACTCCTAAAGAAAAATTCTTTCTTCTGGAATGAGGAAGCACAACAGGCCTTTACAGCTCTAAAAAATGCCATGTGTTCCACTCCAGTTTTATCACTCCCTGACTTCACCAAATCTCTCGTCATTGAATTTGATGCTTCAGGAACAGGTATTGGGGCAGTTTTAATGCAGGAAGGGATACCATTGGCCTTCACAAGCCAGCAACTCAGTGGGAAGAATCAGGGCCAATCTACATGCGAGAAGGAAATGATGGCCATCTTACATGCAGTCGACACCTGGCGACCTTACTTATTGGGGCGACGTTTCCAAATCCGCACAAATCATCACAGTCTTAAATATTTTTTGGAGCAACGCCTATCCTCCCCACAACAAAATAAATGGCTAGCCAAAATGTTCGGATATGATTATGAGATCATTTACAAGAAAGGGAAAGACAATAGTGTAGCAAATGCATTATCTCGCCAATTTGAGGAGGAAAGTACCCTGCTAGCAATTTCCCTCCCCATTCGAGAATGGATTGAAGAAGCTCGTAGGGAATGGTTTTCACACCCTGGGCTCTCCCAACTCATTTCTCAATTGTAGGTAGATCCAAATTCCACCAAGGGCTACTCGTGGTAGGATGATATTCTTCGCTACAAGGAAAGAGTCGTATTATCACCAACATCCACCCTCAAAAGTCGCATTTTGGAAGAATTGCACTCATCTCCCATTGCAGGACATTTGGGCTTTCAGAAGAGATATGCTCGCACTAGAAGATCATTTTTTTAGACAGGCATGAAAAAGGACATCCTTACTTTCGTAGCAGAATGCGATGTTTGTCAACGCCACAAAGGGGAAACCGTCAACACACCAGGCACATTACAACCATTTCCCATTCCGACATCAATTTGGATGGAGGTTTCTATGGATTTCATTACAGGTCTTCCAAAGTCAGGGAACAAGTCAGTCATCATGGTGGTTGTGGACCGATCGACGAAGTATGCTCATTTCTGCACTCTACCCCACTCGTTTACACTAACTTTGGTTGCTCAATCTTTCATGGATCAAATCTTCAAATTGCATGGCATGCCCACTTATATTGTGTTCGACCGCGACCCGATCTTCACCAGTAATTTTTGGCAGGAACTCTTCAGAATACAAGGCACTCAACTAAAACTCAGTACTTCCTATCATCCACAAACAGATGGTCAAATCAAAGCCGTCAACAAATGTCTAGAAACCTACCTTAGGTGTTTCACTTCAGAGAAACAACACCTTTGGGTATAGTGGCTACCTCTGGCTGAATGGTGGTATAAAACCAACTATCATGCCACCACCAAAAATGACTCCCTATGAAGTAGTATATGGTCAACTCCCACCTTCACCTACTTCGTATCTCAAGGGATGCTCAAAAGTACAAGCAGTGGATCAACTCCTACAACACCGCGCAACCATGCTCGCCCATCTTCGAGAGAATCTTCATCAAGCTTAGAACCGCATGAAGCAACAGGTAGACCAGCATCGCTCAGAGCGCCAATTTCAAGAAGGGGATCAGGTCTTTTTACGGCTCCAACCATATAAGCAAACATCACTCAAAGCCAAGGGGTGTCAGAAACTCTCTCCCAAATTCTACGGACCATATCAAGTACTTCAGCGCATTGGAGAAGTGGCCTACAAGTTGGCCTTGCCACCTACTGCAAAAATCCATCTAGTTTTCCATGTCTCATGCCTCAAGAAAGTGATTGGGAACAATTGCAGAATTCAGACCAGTTTACCTGAATTGGACGAAGAAGGGTCCATTTGGCTTCAACCAGAATAGGTCCTAGACACACGAGTCAAGCAACTGCACGGCCACATGATTAAGGAAGTCCTCGTCAAATGGAAAGACACCTCCCCGGAAGATGCAACTTGGGAACCGGCTACTATTCTTCAGCATTTTCCGCAACTTCAGCCTTGAGGACAAGGCTAGTCTTAAGGGGGAGGGCATGTTAGGGTCCCACCCTAACCCCCTTATTTATGTATGGGATCACGTCATAGTCAAGAGTCAATAAAGCCCATATTAATAATTGTAAGTGGTTAATCCGCAATTAATAACGAAACCACAGTTAGTTGCAAATAGGCCATAGTATTAGATAGATGGTATTATTAATACCATGGTATTGGCCCGTGCTATTGCATGTATGAGTCATATATAAAGGATAGAGACTCCCTGCGAGGAGCATCGTGTCTTATTTTGTAATCAAGCTCTGCTCTATTGGAGGTTGCCCCCTCAAAGAGGCAAGTGAACATTACTCTCTGAATAATAAAATCATTGTTATTCTGTGTTCTCGGTATCTTTTCTTCGCATATTCTGTATTTGGGTTTCATTTGCAGGTTAAGAGCATAACAACACATGTTATTCTCATTTTGTTTGTCTTTTGGTGCTTTTCATGTCTTAGGATTTTCTTTTATTTATTTTTAATATGGTGATAACATTGGTCGACAAACCTAGTTGGGGTGAGACTACTTGCTTTTTGAAAACTAGGTACTCTCTTCTTTATTAATGAATAGATCATTAGCTTACAGAAAGAAAAAGAAGAAAGGTTATTAGTTCAAAGTAATTATATGCACAAACCTCCAAATATTTTTCTGGACTGCAGGAAGTGGAATATCTCGGTCATATTGTATCTCATGAACGTGTTAAGGTAGACCCTAGAAAAATTAAATCCATTAAGGCAAAATCCTGACATCCATAAAGCATTTGTGAGGATTTCTCGGGTTGACAGGGTATTATTGCAAGTTTTTTAAGAATTATGGGAAAATAGTAGCACCTTTAACAATATTATTGAAGAAATATGCATTTTCTTGGAATTGAGAAGTAATGAAGGCCTTTGAATATCTTAAAGAGGCAAGGTTCCAAACACTGGTCTTATCTATGCCATAATTCACAAAAACCTTTATCATGGAATGTGATGCCCAAGGAAATGGAATTGGTGTTTTGTTTAATGCAAGAAGGAAGACCCATTGCTTTTGAAATTCATCCAATCAAACAAAAATATTTATACTGTAGTTTTTAACCCTGTAGAGAAATTACCTTCATATGAATTTGAGAACACACAAAATAAACAATAGCGAGAGCATAAAACATAAAACAAATATACATAGAGATTTCCCTTGGATCCAAAAATCGAGACTACGAGATTGATTTTTCATTATCTTCCTTTCAGTGTTACAACACATATATATACATGTCGAAGCATCCAATACCATGGACTGTAAACCATCGCACCCAAAAGCATGTGAGGAAACCATGCAAAAAACAACAGGTAGGTCCCCCCACCTAATATAGGTTCCAAAAAAAAATTCTCCCAGGCGTTTCCCCGGACCCCGTAGAGGGGGGCTTACCTACCCCCTCAAGCTGCCTATAGAGGGGGTGCTTCTGCCCCCCTGTGACCCCCCCGCTGTACAATTGGCGCAATGAAGGGGAGATTCAACCCCCCTCTAAGCATCGGGTTAACTAGAGAAGTTAGTCATGGAAAGGATATAGCAAAACCCAACATTCTCCCATTTGTTGTTTTCTTTCCACAAGGGGACACATGAGAGATTAGTCATTTATCCATCCCTGCAACACCCATTTTTTCTCTACATCAAGAGAAATTCTCAAAGCTCACATATTTTGTCAATGCATCTGCAGTATTCTTCAAAGTGTCCACCTTTACTAGCAACACCTTCTTTTCTTCTATCATATCCCTCACAAAGTGATACTAAACATCAATGTGCTTTGTCTTTGAATGTTAAGCAGGGTTCTTTGCCAAGAAAATTACACTTTGGTTGTCACAGTCTATCCTTATAGCTCCCTTTACTAACCCCATACTTGAACACAATCTCTGCAACCAAACTTCTCCTTTGCTTGCATGAATGGCTGCCATGTATTCTACCTCTGTAGTTGATAGTGCCACTGCAAATTGTTTCTTAATCATCCAACTGACTGCACCTCCAAATAGGTTAAACACATACCCACTTTTAGATCTTCTCTCATCCATATCTCCAGCCTAGTCTGCATATACAAAGCCATGATTATCCAACACAATGTCCAATCTTGGTCTTCCTTGGTAGTACAAACCATAATCACTAGTGCCACACAAATACCTGAAAACCCGCTTCACTGTCATCAATTTCTCCTTCCCTCATTTTGCCATCAACCTGCTCAATATTCCCACTGCATGTGCAATGTCTGGTCTAGTACATACCATTGCATACATCAGGCTACTGACTGCACTTGCATATGGAACATGGGACATGTCCTCTTCCTCTTCCTATGTCTTGGGACACTATTCAGTAGTTAACTTCATACCTACAGCAATAGGAACCTTCACCGATTTACTATCATGCATATTAAACCTCTATAGTATTGTCTCAACATACTTCCTCTGGTTTAGCCAGAACTTCCTCTTTACCCGATCTCTTTTAATTTCCATTCCCAAAATATAGTTTGCAGCACCAAAATCTTTCGTGTCGAATTTGGAGGACAATTGGGTCTTCAAATTGTGGATAATTTCTTTGTCATTTCCAACCAGTAGCATATCATCCACATACAATACCAGATAAATAACATGGTCATCAATTAAATTAAAACACACACAATTATCTTCTTTGCTTCTGGTGAAGCCATGTCCCTGTATAAATGTATCAAATTTTGGATACCACATCCTTGGTGACTGTTTTAAACCATAGAGAGACTTCTTTAACTTGCATACCAGTTCTTTCTTACCCTTCACCACAAAGCCTTTAGGTTTCTTCATGTAGAACTCTTCTTCCAGATCCCCATGAAGAAATGTGGTCTTCACATCCATATGTTCTACCTCAAAATCAAAAGCAACAACAACAGATAAAAGTAATCTAATATAAGCTACGCTGGTAACACGAGAAAAAATATCACCAAAATCAATTCCTGACACCTGGGAATAACAATTTTGTACCAATCGAGCATTTGTCTTCTTCTTGAACACTCATTTGTTGCCAATGGGTTTCCTTCTAGCTGGAAACTACACTAGATCCCAAGCCTCATTTTTGTGCAAAGATGTGGTTTCATCACCCATGGCCTCTTTCCAGAGCTTTCCATCCTATGAATCTACTACTTCCTTCACATTTTTGGGATCATCATCAATAATAGATAAATAAAAAATTGAATAGAATGTAGATGAACTATACCTTTATGGCTTCCTTCTTTATCGAACTGATCTCCTCACACCCAGAGTTTGTGGTTATTCGTCTTCTGATTCCTCTTCTGTTGTAGAGTATGATTCTTCCTCCTTTAGCTCAAACTCTTTCTTCTTAGGTTCCTTTGGTTGGAATTCATGTTTAATAACATATTTCACCTCTTTGAAGACCACATCTCGACTGTACACAACCTTCCTTGTTACTAGGTTCCAAAGTTTATAACCCTTTAAACCATCCTTATACCCAATAAAGTGCACTTTTCAGATTTAATATCCAACTTTGTTCTTTTATCCTTTGGAACATGTACATATGCATCACATCCAAATACCCTCAGATGTGAAAGAGAGGGTTCCCTACGCGTCCATAACTCTTGTGGAGTCTTATCCTCCAACATTGATGAAGGTTATCTATTGACGAGGTAACATGTAGTCTCCACTGCCTCTACCTAGAATTCTTGTCCTAACCTGGCACCACTAAGCATGCTTCTTGTCCTTTCCATCAACATCTTGTTCATTCTCTATAAAACACCATTTTTCTCAGGTGTGTATGGAGTAGACTTCCGTCGTGATATACCACACTTCTTACAAAATTATTTAAATTCCTTCTTGCAAAACTCTCCACCATTATCTTGCTTTCCACCAGAGCCTTAAATTCTTTAAGCGTGTCAAATACTTCATATTTCTTCTTAAGGAAACATATCCATGTATTCCTTGAGAAGTCATTTATAAATGATACATAGTATATAGACTTAACTAGTAATATTTGTTTCACCCTTTTACCCCTAGAGAGGAAGCTCACCCGATTCTGCTTCCCATATACACAATTTTCTCATAAATTAAAATCCACAGAGCTATTAGTCATACTTTCTACTATACCTTTACCACGAAGTACTCAAAGGCTCTTTTATGCAATATGTCCAATCCTTTGATTCCATAGCATGGTCTTTTCTCCAAAGGCCACTATATTTTTTGCTCCACTTTTAGGAGCCACACAACTATTTCACCCATCAACAACAGTGCTACCTTACAGCTTGTACAAACTTCCAATTTGAATGCCCTGCATCAATACCAGTGTTCACCAAACTATCTTACAGGTATCCTTCTCGAAAACTGTTTTTACGCCTACATCATCTAGCTTGCTTACATAAATCAGATTTCTAACCAATGCAAGAATATCAAGAACAAAGAGAAGTGTTGTAAACCTTCCACCTTGCAAATTCAACTTAAATTTTCCAAGATCAATGATTTTAGCCTTCTTGTTATCCGCTAAGAAGACATCACCACTATAATATTTCTCATACTCACAGAACCACTCTATATTGGAAGTGAAGTGAAAGGATGCAGTTGAGTCAAGGAACCATATCTCATGATCTACATGTGTACTTGAAGAAGCCAAGTACACATTCCCACCTTCATCTGAGGTGGTTTTCGCCTCTATAGAAGGAGCATCATAAAATCCATTTACTCTATTAGGAGCTTTAGATTTACAGTCCCTTTTGTAGTTCCCTTCCTTTCCACCTTTCCAAAACACTTTTAGAGGTGAGATTTAGATCTCCCTCTAGATGTAGAACTCCCACTCCATGACTTATTTTTGTTTCTGTTCTAGGACCATCCTGGTATAGACAAGGAATCAGCATTCTCGCTCTCCATTTTTTTCCATCTCATTTCCTCCATCAGCAAGGATGAGACTATTTCATCAAACTATAAGGCAATTTAATTGCTACCTATTGTAATAGCTAGTCTATCCCACGAATTTGATAGAGAATACAACAAACTAATGCACTTACCTTCATTTGAAATTTTAATATCAAGATCTAATAACTCACTTACCACAATATTAAATGCGTTCATATTCTCTATCACCGACTCTCGATCTTTCATCCTCAGGTTATATAGCTTTTTCCATACGAACAATTTATTCATGAGAGGCTTAGATCGGTTCAAAGTCCCTAATTTGTGTGACAAAGCCTTAGCCATAGATTCCCCTGATACATTAAAAAATACTAAATCTGAGACTCACAATTGTATTGTGCTCTTTTCCTTCCAGTCCAATTTCTTCCATTCTTCATTGGACACTCTTGTTGGTTTAGTACTTGGATATATCATGATCAACTGATCTTTATCTACCAATAGATCCTCCATCTTGAGTTTCCATAACACAAAACTCTCACCATTAAATTTCTTGATCTCTATCTTTCCATTGCTCGCCATCTTCTTCTACCACCAGAATCGATCCCACAGATCGCCAACAGAACAGGGTCTAGAATAGGCCCAAGTGAAAGCCCTTAGCAACAAAGGCGTCCCCTTGAAGCCATAATGGATCTGATACCAAATGTAGGTTTTAACCCTCTACAGAAATTACCTGCATATGAATTCTAAAACACAGAAAATAAACAATAGTGAGTGCATAACACATAAGACAAACATACGTAGAGGTTTTGGCATGGATTCCAAAACCAGAACTACTAGATTGATTTTTCATTATGTTCCTTTCAATGTTACAATACATATATATACATTTTGAAGCATACAATACCATGGACCAAAAATCATCGCGCCCAAAAGCATTTGTGAAAACCATGCATAAAACCATAACTAGGTCTGCCCACCTAATATAGGGTCCAAAAAAAAGATTCCCCAGGGCGCTGTCTCAGACCCCATGGAGGGGAGGGGGTAGCTGCCACCCTAAAACCCCCAATGTGACCCCCCCCATTGCGCTATCGTCGTAATGATGGGGGAGCTCTGCCACTCCTCTAACATGCAAGTTAACTAGGGCAGCTAGTTGTTAAAAGAATATAACACAACCCAATATACACAAAGCTATTTATGACAAGGAAATGTTGGGAATACTACATGCACTTAAAAAATGGTCACCTTACCGAATGGGAAGACACTTCAAGGTAAAAACGGATCATGATAGTCATAAATAATTTTTAGGACAAAGATTATCTTCAAAAGCATGGCAAAAATGGGTCACATATATGTTGGGTTATCATTTTGAAATCATCTACAAAATGGGGAAGAAAAATGTTGTTGCACATGCACTCTCAAGAAACGATAAGGATGTGAAATAATTTCTTTGTGCCATTTCTATCATCCAACCAGATTGGATAAACAAATCAAGGGATGAATGGAAGAATGACGAAGAAGTGTGGGGACTCATTCAAAAGTTGCACTAAGGTTCGAGTACATATGATACATTTAGTATGAAATATGATTCGTTATGGTACAAAGATAGCTTATACTTCTATAAGAGTTCCAAACTCAGACAAAATATCCTTCTCGAATTGCACACCTCTCCCTTAGGACAACACTCAGGTTTTTAAAAACTTATAAGAGAGTTAAGAAGGATTTTTTTGGGATGGCCTTTTTGTGGCAGAATGTTTGGTTTTCCAACAAAATAAAGTTGAGATAGTTAAGGCCCTAGGTCTGTTACAACCTTTATCCATTCCAAGTCAACGTTGGGAGCAAGTTTCAATGTATTTTATCATAGGTTTACCCAAGTCCGAAGGAAAGAGCGTCATCATGGTGGTAGTTGATAGAATTACGAAGTATACACACTTTTTTCATTATATGGCCCATTTAAAGCCCACACTATTTCTACTGTGTTTATCGAAACAATTCAAAAGCTACATGGAAACCCAAAGATTATTGTAAGTAATAGAGATCCCATTTTCATTGGAAATTATTGGATCGAATTATTTTCTTGTGTGGGTACTTAGTTAGCTCATAGTTCATCTTATCATCCTAAATTTGATGGGAAAACTAAGATAGTGAAAAAATGTTTGGAAGGATACCTTTGTTGCTTTGTATATGATAAACAAACATAATGGTTTAAGTGGTTGCCTTTAGGTGAATGGTTGTATAACACTTCCATACTGTACCAAAAATGACCCCATTTATGGCACTTTATGGATATCATCCACCGTCCATTGCAACATCTTTAAGAGAAAATTCTAAGGTTCAAGCAGTGGAAGATCACATCGAGCATCAACAACAGGTTCTCCAACTCTTAAAGGATAATCTTACTTTCGCACAAAACATAATTAAACAATAGGTCGATCAACATCAAAACAAAAGAAGTTTTGATGTAGGTGATTCGGTATTTATACTACTACAACCATACAAACAAATGTCCCTCCACCAAGCTAAGAAGGATAATAAATTATCACCAAAGTATTTGGTTTGTACAAGGCATTGCAAAATATTGGTACTATGGAATATAAAATGGAGCTTTCTGCATCTTCCTCAGTGCACCCATTTTTCCATGTTTTATAGTTAAAGACAATTATACGTGACAAGCTTCGAGTTTAATCAATATTTCTAGAACTTAACAAGGAAGGAAAATTTATATTGGAACTTGAAGCAGTCACAGAAACAAGAACTCGGTAGCTATGCAATCAATCAGTTTTAGAGTATCTCATCAAGTGGAAGAACTTAACCACCAAAGATTCCACATGGGAGGATGTGAATTTTATACAGAAGCATCGAAAACTACTCATGCATTGAGGACAACACCTTTTTGAAGGAGAGGGGCATGTTAGGTCCCTATAATACTAGTGATTACACATTACTATTGTAATTGTATCCCCTTGTTTTTATTGTTGTGCCCTAGTTCTCCCCACATTATTACTATTGTGCCCCATAGAAGCCCACTATCGTTATTGTTGTGCCCTTTATTATTATTGTTATGTTGGCTTTGATTAGATTGTTCCCCCTTAGACTCCTATATTTATAAAGGAGGCTTTGTCATTTGTATCTTACAAGAAATGTTCATATGCATCACATCCAAATACCCTTGGATGTGAAAGAGAGGGTTTCCTACAAGTCCATAACTCTTGTGGAGTCTTATCCTCCAACGTTGATGAAGGTTATCTGTTGACGAGGTAACATGTAGTCTCCACTGCCTCTACCTAGAATTCTTGTCCTAACCTGGCACCACTAAGCATGCTTCTTGTCCTTTCCATCAACGTCTTGTTCATTTTCTATACAACACCATTTTTCTCAGGTGTGTATGGAGTAGACTTCCATCGCGATATACCACACTTCTTACAAAATTCTTCAAATTCCTTCTTGCAAAACTCTCCACCATTATCTTTCTTTCCACTAGAGCCTTAAATTCTTTAAACGTGTCAAAGACTTCATATTTCTTCTTAAGGAAACATATCCATGTATTCCTTGAGAAGTCATTTATAAATTACACATAGTATATAGACTTAACTAGTAATATTTGTTTCACCCTCCTACCCCTAGAGAGGAAGCTCACCCGATTCTGCTTCCCATATACAAAATTTTCTCATAAATCAAAATCCACAGAGCTATTAGTCATACCTTCTACTATAGCTTTACCATGAAGTACTCGAAGGCTCTTTTATGCAATATGTCTAATCCTTTGATTCCATGGCATGGTCTTTTCTCCAAAGACGGCTATATTTTTTGCTCCACTTTCAGAAGCCACACAACTATTTCACCCATCAACAACAGTGCTACCTTGCAGCTTGTACAAACTTCCAATTCAAACGCCCTGCATCAATACGAGTGTTCACCAAACTATCTTACAGGTATCCTTCTCAAACACTATTTTTATGCCTACGTCATCTAGCTTTCTTACATAAATCAGATTTTTGACCAATGCAAGAATATCAAGAACACAAAGAAGTGTTGTAAACCTTCCACCTTGCAAATTCAACTTAAATTTTCCAAGATCAATGATTTTAGCCTTCTTGTTATCCCCTAAGAAGACATCACCACTATAATATTTCTCATACTCACAGAACCACTCTATATGGGAAGTGAAGTGAAAGGATGCAGTTGAGTCAATCAACCATAACTCATGATCTACATGTGTACTTGAAGAAGCCAAGTACACATTCCCACCTTCATCTGAGGTGGTTTTCGCCTCTGTAGAAGGATCATCATTATATCCATTTCCTCTGTTAGGAGCTTTAGATTTACAGTCCCTTTTTTAGTTCCCTTCCTTTCCACATTTCCAAAACACTTTTAGAGGTGAGATTTAGATCTCCCTCTAGATGTAGAACTCCCACTCCATGACTTATTTTTGTTTCTGTTCTAGGACCATTCTGGTATAGACAAGGCATTAGCGTTCTCGCTCTCCATTTTTTTCCATCTCATTTCCTCCATCAGCAAGGATGAGACTATTTCATCAAACTGTAAGGCAATTTAATTGCTACCTATTGCAATAGCTAGTCTATCCCATGAATCTGGTAGAGAAGACAACAAACTAATGCACTTATCTTCATCTGAAATTTTAATATCAAGATATAATAACTCACTTACCACAATATTAAATGCGTTCATATTCTCTATCACCGACTCTTGATCTTTCATCCTCACATTATATAGCTTTTTCCATACGAACAATTTATTCATGAGAGGCTTAGATTGGTTCAAAGTCCCTAACTTGTCTGACAAATCCTTAGCCATAGATTCCCCTGATACATTAAAAAATAATAAATCTAAGACACACAATTGTATTGTGCTCTTTTCCTTCCAGTCCAACTTCTTCTATTCTTCATTGGACACTCTTGTTGGTTTAGTACTTCGATCTATCATGATCAACTGATCTTTATCTACCAATAGATCCTCCATCTTGAGTCTCCATAACTCAAAACTCTCACCATTAAATTTCTTGATCTCTATCTTTCCATTGCTCGCCATCTTCTTCTACCACCAGAATCGATCCCACAGATCGCCAACAGAACAGGGTCTAGCATAGGCCCAAGCGAAACCCCTCAGCAACAAAGGCGTCCCCTTGAAGCCATAATGGATCTGATACCAAATGTAGGTTTTAACCCTCTACAGAAATTACCTGCATACGAATTCTAAAACACAGAAAATAAACAATAGTAAGTGCATAACACATAAGACAAACATACATAGAGGTTTTCCCATGGATTCCAAAACCAGAACTACTAGATGGATTTTTCATTATGTTCGTTTCAATGTTACAATACATATATATACATTCTAAAGCATACAATACCATGGATCAAAACTCATCGCGCCAAAAAGCATCTGCGAAAACCATGCACAAAACCATAATTAGGTCTGCCCACTTAATATAGGGTCCAAAAAAAGATTCCCGAAGGTGCTGTCCCAGACCCCATGGAGGGGAGGGGGTAACTGCCACCCTTAAACCTCCCATGTGACCCCCCCCATTGCGCAATCGTCGTAATGACGGGGGAGCTCTGCCACCCCTCTAACATGCAGGTTAACTAGGGTAGCTAGTTGTGAAAAGAATATAACACAACCCAATATACACAAAGCTATTTATGACAAGGAAATGTTGGGAATACTACATGCACTTAAAAAATGGTCACCTTACCAAATGGGAAGACACTTCAAGGTAAAAACGGATCATGATAGTCTTAAATAACTTTTAGGACAAAGATTATCTTCAAAAGCATGGCAAAAATGGGTCACATATATGTTGGGTTATCATTTTGAAATCATCTACAAAATGGGGAAGAAAAATGTTGTTGGACATGCACTCTCAAGAAACAATAAGGATGTGAAATAATTTATTTGTGCCATTTTTATCATCCAACTAGATTGGATAAACAAATCAAGGGATGAATGGAAGAATAACGAAGAAAGTGTGGGGACTCATTCAAAAGTTGCACTAAGGTCTGAGTACATATGATACATTTAGTAGGAAATATGATTCGTTATGGTACAAGGAGAGCTTATAATTCTATAAGAATTCCAAACTCGGACAAAATATTCTTCTCGAATTGCACACCTCTCCCTTAGGACAACACTCAGGTTTTTAAAAACTTACAAGAGAGTTAAGAAGGATTTTTTTGGGATGGCCTTTTTGTGGCAGAATGTTTGGTTTTCCAACAAAATAAAGTTGAGACAGTTAAGGCCCCAGGTCTGTTACAACCTTTATCCATTCCAAGTCAACGTTGGGAGCAAGTTTCAATGCATTTTATCATAGGTTTACCCAAGTCCGAAGGAAAGAGTGTCATCATGGTGGTAGTTGATAGAATTACCAAGTATACACACTTTTTTCATTATATTACCCATTTAAAGCCCACACTATTTCTACTGCATTTATCAAAACAATTCAAAAGCTACATGGAAACCCAAAGATTATTGTAAGTAATAGAGATCCCATTTTCATTGGAAATTATTGGATTGAATTATTTTCTTGTGTGGGTACTTAGTTAGCTCATAGTTCATCTTATCATCCTAAATTTGATGGGCAAACTAAGATAGTGAAAAAAGGTTTGGAAGGATATCTTTGTTGCTTTGTATATGATAAACAAACATAATGGTTTAAGTGGTTTCCTCTAGGTGAATGGTGGTATAACACTTCCATACTCTACCAAAAATGACCCCATTTATGGAACTTTATGGATATCATCCACCATCCATTGCAACATCTTTAAGAGAAAATTCTAAGGTTCAAGCAGTGGAAGATCACATCGAGCATCAACAACAGGTTCCCCAACTCTTAAAGGATAACCTCACTTTGGTGCAGAACAAAATGAAACAACAGGTCGATCAACATCAAAACAAAAGAAGTTTTGATGTAGGTGAATCAGTATTTATACTACTACAACCATACAAACAAATGCCCCTCCACCAAGCTAAGAAGGATAATAAATTATCACCAAAGTATTTGGTCTGTACAAGGCATTGCAAAATATTGGTACTATGGCATATAAAATGGAGCTTCCTGCATCTTCCTCAGTGCACCCATTTTTCCATGTTTTATAGTTAAAGACAGTTATAGGTGACAAGCTTCGAGTTTAATCAATATTTCTAGAACTTAACAAGGAAGGAAAATTTATATTGGAACCTGAAGCAGTCACATAAACAAGAACTCAGTAGCTATGCAATCAATCAGTTTTAGAGTATCTCATCAAGTGGAAGAACTTACCCATCAAAGATTCCACATGGGAGGATTTGAATTTTATACAGAAGCATCGAAAACTACTCATGCATTGAGGACAACAACTTTTTGAAGGAGAGGGGCATGTTAGGTCCCTATAATACTAGTGATTCCACACTACTATTGTCATTGTATCCCCTTATATTTATTGTTTTTCCCTAGTTCTCCCCACATTATTACTATTGTGCCCCATAGAAGCCCACTATTGTTATTGTTGTGCCCTTTATTATTATTGTTATGTCGGCTTTGATTATATTGTTCCCCCTTAGACTCCTATATTTAGAAAGGAGGCTTTGTCATTTGTATCTTACAAGAAATGTTCATTTGTGTAATGTAAAGGAGGTTTCCCACTTAAAGAGGATTCTTTTGAAGTCATTGATTTATCCTTTATTCTATTTTGTGAGCTGGTTGCATAAAATTTTCTATGAGAGCTTTGGATTCTAAGGTTTTGCTTCTCCAAATAGGTCATCATAGAATTTTCGCTACAATGTTTCATAAGATAAAAATAAAACCCATTCGAGTCAAAATATTGATGACCCTTGGGTCCTGTAAGAGCTTGTATCACTATAATTTTAGATATATGATCCAAGGAATTTAGGTTTTGTGCAGGATCCTCAATTACATCCCAAATATGTGACCTTGGGAAAATAATAATAACTTTCTATGTGTGTATCATATTGGAATTGGATAAGATTTTATAGAAAGAGGACAAGTTTTTTGTGCATCATTTTTAGGTCCAAAGGTTGAAACCGCGACACGTGGCACTTTGTACAAGTTATATCTATTTAAAATGTGTATAATGTGGTCATCTTGGTATATTGGGAATATCTCTTTCTTCGAGAATCCAATTTTGATCACATTGGTGGCATCGAAAATAGGACTGAGTGGAAGACCACAGTTCACAATTTCATATCTTGGAGATCTACAAATTGAGAGATACATCAGATCCAATATTGAGCTCGTACAAATAAAGAAATTGTGTGTAGTCTTTTTAAAAATTTGCATATGTTTTGTTTGAAAATTTAGTTTGAAGTGATTCAAAGGGAATATTGAAGAAAATTATCATTAGTTGATGCCCCAAAGAAAGAAAATGGAAACACCTAGTAAGCAACCCAAAGGCTTTACTATGATACATGAAGGAGAGGAGAAAGTCCAATAGGATTTTACCTTGTGATTTTAGAAAATCTCCTCTATCCATGTCAACAAAATTTGATCATGCCACACGGTGTTGAATGTTTTCTCAATGTTTTCGCAAGTGAACCCTGTTGGGAATCATCAATTTTAAAGCAACTTCAAATTTCAACTTATGGAAGGAGGAGGAGGAGTGATTCTTGTTGATGAATGAGGTATTCTAATTCCAAAATAAGTGTATTCTCTTATAATAAGTCTCATACTCACAACAAAACTCCACAGTTAAAATATTTTATGGTTATGCTATAGGATGTTTAGTGCAGGAATTTAGCAAAAAATCACATATTTTTTGTTTGTAAGAGGTGAGAGATAAAGTAATTCCCCCTTACCTGTAGCCTCCTTCAAAATTATAGGGTTTTGATGCCAACAATTCTCAAGATAGGGCCCAATTTTTCCTCTTGGGACAATCCTATAAAAGACAGACTATCTCGTTTAACACCTACTCTATGTCTTGTAGCACCTTTGTTTCTCCTGTAACACCCATGCACGATCTTATAGCACCTACAAATAAATTGTATCTCTTCTCTAGTACCCTAGGCATCCCCTGATGGCATCTAGCTCTTACTTTTGTACGTTCATGGCTTTCTCCAACTGTTTCTTAGGAATTAGTAATTATGCAAATGAATTTGAGAATATTACTTTTATTCCCTTTTTTGATAATCACTTGGCCTTTGCATAAATTTACTATTTTTACCATTGTCCCCACTCCTAATAACCATCACCCTTATTAATTTGACTTTTCCACATTGCATGAGTGAGGGAGCTAGCTGCAATTAACTAGTTAAGGGTGGTCAAGACTCGTGACCTATACCTAGCATATAAAAACTCATCTCTCATGCATTGACAACAAATTTATAGCCATAATACACTCAAGAGAAGATTTGAAGATTATTTCATGTCTCCCTACCTGATGGTTTCTAGATATGCATGCATGATGTTGCTCAGATTCATATCATGATGGATTGAAGATGTTGATTGCCTTTGTTTTCTTATGTACAAGTCTTCATAGAAAGATGATTCTTTGAATGATAAAGTTTTTGTGTGTGAAGGATTCTTCCAAAATTTTAGTACATAGGAGTAGGAGTGGATGGATTATGAGTTGGTGTGCCCTTCTCACTTTATAAATGGCTTCACGATGTTTAAGGTGGCTCACTCTTCTGCTCTGTGGGTGAAATTTTTTGATGTTCATTTATGTTGTAACTGTACAAGTTGTTATAGGAGGAATCCTCTTCTAGTAGAATTCATTTAATTCATGTTTGAGACCTCATTACTAAATGTGGTATTGATGGAAAGTCATAGGAGGTATAAGGACATGGTTAAAATCATCAAGAGGTGGTGTAGGTAGTGGAAATGTTGATGACAAAGAATTTTCTGATATTTTTCATGTAAGGTAGAATAGAATTTGAAGATGAATATTGGTTAGATGGAGTGGATGAGTGATGAAATTGGTGTTGGGGGTGCTCTCTCAACCTTCCCTAAATATAATATGACTTTTTTTCCTCTTTCTCCAATGAGATTTGCCTCCTGTAGCAATTATGGTCCCTCTTGTAACATTTGAGGAAAGCCTCGTAAATAATTGTTTTATCCATATCTTTCAAATGGTAGCCTTGATTGACTTGAAATTTTTTGAGAATTTTTCCATCATCCTTACGCGCCTCCCCATAGAACCTCTTTGCCAATGGATGCACAAATATAAAACCACATTAAACATGGTTCTAGGTGATGGAGTCTAATTTCTCAAAAAGTGTGCAGTTGAATTTATTTAAATTTCTTGAGCATGTTACCATCATCCATATGAATTTCCCAATGAAACATTGTGACCAATGGATGCACGTTTTTCAAGATATGATAGAAAAAATTGCTCTTTGTATTTTGGCCTCTTTTAGCAAAATATAAAACTCGAGTAGCATTTTAGGAGAATGAGAAAAATGCATGAGAAAGTATTTGGAATGATGGATGGATGTTAGAAATTTATGAGGGTGATGGATTGACATGGACTTGGTCCTATTGGAGCATTTAAGAAAAGAAGGGGAAATTCCAAGTTTGACTTCCTTTCACTACGTTGCTGATCAATTTTTTCATTTGGTGCTAAATTTTTCTTATTGCTTGCAAAGGATGAAGAAGACATGCATTCATCAGAGAGATATAAATGGAATGAATATTTTTTTCCCTTTTCATTTTTCATTTGTTTTTTTTTTTTTTTTCTAGGCCTACTTGCTCCCTCAATGAGGTTTTCAACTAGGAGGTCTCCCTCGGTGCCTCAAAGGAGGTTTTCACCTAAGATATATTTTTTTTTCACTTTCTTTTCTCTCTTTTCCAACCCATTTACCATCTCATGGAGATTTTCAATCAATGAGCCAATCTTATGCACCTCAAAGAAGGTTTTCAGTTGAGATTTTATTTTCTTATTTTATTTTATTTTCCTCATTTTCGTTTTTTCTTGTATTCCTCTATCCTACCCTACTTGAAAAAAAAGAAAGTATCTTTCAAGTATAGGAATACTTCCAATGGAGCGAGGTGCATAAAAAGATGATATGTAAGTTTGTGTAAGCACGAAATCTGTGCTTTCACATGTACTTGAATATGAGAGACAAAATTCTTTGACTTTGACGATATAAAACACAATTTAGGAAGAGAATGATCCTCCATCTTGTTGAATTTTTGGAACCAAACCTCAATACAACTTTGATGCCTTTGGTTCACTTTCTCATATGGATCATTCCTCATGTCTTCTTCTACTATGACATTCAAATATTCCTCTTTTTGCAGATTAGTCTCTTGAACATATGGAAGATTTGATGTTAAACATGAGGAACTTTCTCAATATTTGATTATGATGTCTTCTCTTCATCAAGTGCAACCCATGATTCTTTGGTCTTCTCATTTGAATCTTATTTCTTTTAATGTTGTCCTTCAATGACACCAAAATAATATCTTTTTTGTAATACTCTTCTTGAGCTAAGATGAATACCATTGAGATCAATAGGAGATGTTAGGAAGTGTTGTACCTCAACATTATAAGTGAGCTGAGCTACTTCCTTGTGTGGGTTTTGAAATGGTGGTACATGTAGTTGAGTGGGAGTGGATATTTGAGATAGATGTGGTTGGAGTTGTGGTTATGGCGGAGGTGGATGGTAGGGATAACATGGAGTTGCGTATGGATGATATTGATGATAATATCAAGGATATTGTGAATTTATACCATGAGGTCCTTACCAACCTTGTTTCTAAGATTACATTTGGGGTTGAGATGGTCAAGATTGCTAAGGAAAGGGTGTTTTCCAATTAATTTTAGATGGATGTGGATAACCTTGAAATTGTGAATTAGGCTCTTGCATCATACTACGTTGACTAGGCTACCATGGTCCTCTAGGAGCTACATAATATAACTTTCTTTGGTGATTGAATTGCTCCATTTTCGACTTGGTAAACTTCCTTCAACCATGGTAATGATGGAAAATATTTAATAGCACGTGATTCTTCATGGAAAACAAAAATATCAACATCTTATTTTTCCTCATCTTGCATTTTTAACATTTCTATTTTTTTGCTTAGATTGCTATGAATTTATGTTTTAAAGTCATCAAACAAATTTCCAAGTTTAGCGTGACATACCGATCTTAATGTTGATTTAATTACTCTTTCCCTTCCTCTTAATATGTGTTTGCATGTTTCACAAATTTATTTAAGTGATAATTGGTATACATCGCCTCTACTCACAAGATCAAGGAGATCAATCCACTCATTTATAATTGCTCTAAGTAAGAGGGTTTTTAGTGTGTCAGATCATACATGATGTAACTTTTCCAGCTTAACATTATACATGAGCCCATCTATTAGATCCTAAAGGCTTGCATATTGTTTTTGATTCATTCTAAAGATTTATTCTTTAAGATCATGATATTTATACTTTTCTACAAATATCTTTTGCATATCATTCCATGATATTATTGAATTAGTCCCTGAGCTCATGAACCATTTAAGTGCTCTATCATTCAATGTTTCCTGAAATAATATCAACTTTTGAGTGCTTAGTAAGTCACTATAAGATCTACAAAGACAAAGGTTTTTGGATCCTCTCAACTCATATGATGCAGGAGCATGTGACTCAGAGGGGAAAATCTTCCGATTTATTCTAAAAATAAAATAAAAAATCTACAGGCAAGGAGTGGGATCCTTTTGCCTGCTGTTTCTAGGTTTTTTTTTTGTTAAAAAAATAGGAACTAGATAAGGAATAAAGCATGCCATCTTTTTCTAGTTAAAATTAGCATAAAGCATGCTAGACTAGTTGTAAAAAAAACAAAGAAAAAACCTTAATTTGCTATGTAAAGTTCTACTTTTGTAATAAGGAAAAGCTATCCCTATGAATAAGAAAAGAGACTTGGCCACCATGCTGGTTAGAGGAGGCGAGGCCAATAGTGTTCTTGTAAAAACTCTTTCTCTCATGTAACAAACTGAATGATACATCATGAATGGTAATTGAAATCGCCGAAAGTTGAGAATTGCGCAGTTTTTAACATGGGTTTTGATTGAATTTCATGCAATATATATAAAACTGGGTATGAATACCTTGCCAAGCGTGGGAAAAATAGATTGCATGTGATACATAAAGATCTGTGTATTAATACAATTGAGTGACGGTGGCGGCATAGGTTCGAACCAGCACAATTCCAGATTAAAAGAGTATACAACATTATATGCTGTATATACGTGGCGTGTTCTTTATATTCTTGGTTGAATACAAGGCTGCGTGCAGGGTTATTTCTTTGTTTTATTTTGGATTGAAGTTCAAACTGCAATCGGAAGGTAAGGAGCACTGTGTGGCTTCATTGTGTTATATTTGTTTGCGCAGAGAGAGAGAGAGGGCTCTCAACCTTGTATGGTTTGGATTGAACTTACAAGTGCAGTTCAAGCATAGAACAATGGTAATCTCCTTGTAGTGTCTTGGTCTAACAGCATGCAGACTATTAGCTGAACGTTTTATCAATTATTTATATTATAACCACCGGTCATTGTTGCACATTTCATAACCATTTATCCATTCGGATTGTCAGAGCTAGCGATGGGCGATTAGTTGGTATTCTAGACATCTTTGTATTGGAATGAGATATAATGTCTTGTGTTTGCATAGTTTGTAGCAAATCCATTCTTGAAAGGTCACCAATAATCATAAATATATAGTTTCCTTGTAAGGCATGCGTAAAATTGTGATTTTAAGTTTGCTGCCTTGATTATAACTTAGAAAGGTTGTGAACCGTTAAAAAAAAGGAAGGAAGCTATCAGTTAATGACTCATACTCCTGAAGACAGTTCAAAGGAAATTGAGGCAGAGATTCAGGAGATTGCTATCAAATTAGAGAGATTATCCCTAACGCCTGCATCCTCGCCATCATTAGTGGTATCAGAGCCATCAACTGACATAGAATTGAATCTCAGGAGCAGGAGAAGGATGGCTTTCAGAGTTGGAAGAGGTCGAGGACGTGGTGGAAGAGGATAGCCTATTGCAAACACTAAAATAATGGAAAGCATAGAAGAGCTGCGAGCTAGATTGGATGCGTTAACCTCATACAGGAACATAGATGATGGAGATGTTAGTGAGCTCGAAGTTGAAGCTATAGAGGAGGAAGCTGTACAGGTTACTCCTGAGATGAGGTTCTTTCAGTCAGTGTTGAAATCCACAGCCAGACCATGGAACCAATTAGTACCGGTATACCAAGGAGGACTGAATCCAGAAGAATTGATCGACTGGATTAATAGCATGGAGAAATTCTTCGATTATGAAGAAATGGAAGGAAAGAAGAGAGTAGAGTTTTCTATCACCAAATTAATAGGCCATGCAGCGCTCTGGTGGGATGGTGTGCAGGCGGAAAGGAGGAGACTTGGTAAGCAGCCAATCAAGAATTGGAGCAGAATGGTAGCAAAGTTAAAAGGTAAGTGTTTTCCCAGTAATTATCAGCAAACATTATTTAGACAAATGCAAAATCTTAGATAGAGAGCTTTAACAGTGAAAGAATACACATAAGAGTTCTATAAGGTGAGCATAAGAGCTGGAGAAGCCCAAAACTCAGATGAGAAAGTGGCTAGATATATGAATGGCCTCAGGATGGAAATTCAGGATGAGATAAGTCTATTGCCTCCTAAAACAGTAGAGGAAGCTTATCAGATAGTGCTGAAAGCTGAGGAAAAACTCATGAGGAAGCAGTCTTCCAGAGGAAGAGTGACTTTCAGAGGAAAAGAAAGTCAAGGTGGTAGTGGAAGATCTACAACACCTAAACAAGGAGCTAGCAGTAGCTCAACCCAACATGCACCCACAGGAGGTGATGCAAGAGGCAGAGGGAGTTTTTCTAGAGGAAGAGGAGGCCGAGAAATAAGATGATACAGATGCAATAAGCTGGGACATAGAGATTTTGAGTGCCCAGAGAATGCAGAAATAAAGTAGAGGAATGCAATTGTTGCTCCAACTGAGGAAGAGGCACCCGTGGCACCAGTAACAGAAGAAGTAAATACACTAGAAAGAGGAGAATCTCTGGTACTTAATAAAGTTCTGCTTAAGCTAGAAAAGGAGATGGCTGAACCGCCACAAAGGAAGACTTTATTCAGGACAGTGTGCAAAGTCTAAGGGAAATGTTGCGAGATGATCATTGATAGTGGAAGAACTGATAATTTGGTTTCTACAGAAGTAGTGGAGAAATTGAAGTTGAAGACAATGAAGCATCCAACACCTTATAAAGTGTCATGGTTGAAAAAGGGACATCAACTGTTGTTCAGTGAACAATGTGAAGTGGAATTTCAAGTGGGCAAGTACAAAGATAAAATTGTTTGTGATGTGATGCCTATGGACGTGTGTCACATATTACTAGGAAGACCTTGACAATATGACAGAGGAGCCATGCATGATGGGAAGAGAAACACCTACAAGTTTGGAAAGGATGGTGTCAATCATACATTGTTGCCTCTGCAAGAAGAAGATGTATCGGGACAGAAGACTGGTTCAAAAACTCTGTTACTTGGAGCGGGACAGAAGACTGGTAAACTCTGTTACTTGGAGGAAAGGAATACTTAGAGCAGATGATGGATGTACAGTTAAGATGGGAAGAACTTAGAACAACTAAGTTGGAAGAGGAGATTTCCATTGGTGAAATAATGGAGAAAGAAGTCAAGACTAAAAAGTCGTGTGATTTAAAAACTAATGAGTTGCGCATGTTTGCAGGTACAGAACAGGGAGATGAACAAGATTTAGAATTTGTCCAAGAAGAGTTGAATCTGAAGGCTGTTTAGATCAATGATGAGATAACAAGATCTCCGAAGGAGATGCAGAAGAAGGAATCTAATCAGGATATTGATGTGGAGAAAGAAGGACCAGTTGATGATGGGTCAAGCACTAAGGACGATATGGAAAATCGTGTGAAGTTTCCAAGTTCTACTCCTAAGGAAGTTGTTGAATTGTATAGAAAACTAGATCTCCAGAGAAGAGAGTTGGAGAGACAGAGGACTTATGTGCAGGTCAATTTGCTGAAGAAGCAAGGGAAGAGAGTCTTTATGAATGACAATCATGAAGCAGAAGATGGTAGAAAAGCAGGACTAGCTGACAGTCTCATGGTGAATGCAAATCAACATACTGATGTGATGATAGAGGAGTCGGAAAAGAACTCAGAGCAGCATACTGAAGTATTGCTAGAGAAAGCTAAGGAGAAAGCCAGTGAAGATTTTTTGAGTCTTGAAAAAGACTTGGAGTTGTAGAGAGAAAAGTTGGTGACTGAATCAACAAATGAGACCAGTGGGTCTTATGATTTTAATGTTGGCAATTTGATTGTGTTTACAGGTGATGAGCCAAAGCATGTTGCAGAGGGACAGGAAGCTTGGGAGGTAGCAACATCTATGGCGACAACAGCAACAACATCTATGACGACAGCGGAAGCAACATCTATGGTGACAACTGAGGCAACATTGACAATAGCAACATCAATGTTAGCAATAGCTATGGTGGGAGCTGAATTAACAAGAATTTGGAACAACAACAGTAAGCTGGACATAGAAATTGAAGAAATATAGGAGCTGATGATGCAGCAATCCAAATGGAGGAAAATAGAAATAGCAGCAAGCAAGATCAATCAGAACTTGAACCTGATTAATAGGAAGAAGAAAATGGAGCAAAGGACAACAGAAATGCAGCGGCAACAAAGGAATAAAGCATTTGGATGGTTGCAAAACAAAGTGTGGGATCCAGGAAGATCAAGACCACAAGACACATGATCAGGAGACCATGAATTTTTTCTACCTTGGGAGTCTGATGCAGGAGCATGTGACTCAGAGGGGAAAAATGTTCCGATTTATTCCAAAAATAAAATAAAATCTACACGCAAGGAGTGGGATCCTTTTTCCTGTTGTTTCTATGTTTTTTTTTAGTTAAAAAAATAGGGACTAGATAAGGAATAAAGCATGCCATCTTTTTCTAGTTAAAGTTAGCATAAAGCATGCTAGACTAGTTGTAAAAAAAACAAAGAAAAAACCTTAATTTGCTATGTAAAGTTCTGCTTTTGTAATAAGGAAAAGCTATCCCTATGAATAAGAAAAGAGACTTGGCCGCCATGCTGGTTAGAGGAGGTGAGGCCGGTAGTGTTCTTGTAAAAACTCTTTCTCTCATGTAACAAACTGAATGATACATCGTGAATGGTAATTGAAATCGCCGAAAGTTGAGAATTGCGGAGTTTTTAACATGGGTTTTGATTGAATTTCATGCGATATATATAAAACTGGGTATGAATACCTTGCCAAGCGTGGGCGAAATAGATTGCATGTGATACATAAAGATCTGTGTATTAATACAATTGAGTGACAATGGTGGCATAGGTTCGAACCGGCGCAATTGCAGATTAAAGAGTATACAACATTATATGTTGTATATACGTGGCGTGTTCTTTATATTCTTGGTTGAATACAAGGCTGCGTTTAAGGTTTTTTCTTTGTTTTATTTTGGATTGAAGTTCAAACTGCAACCAAAAGGTAAGGAGCACCACATGGCTTCATTGTGTTATATTTGTTTGCGCAGAGAGAGAGAGAGGGCTCTCAACCTTGTATGGTTTGGATTGAACTTACAAGTGCGGTTCAAGCGTAGAACAGTGGTAATCTCCTTGTAGTGTCTTGCTCTAACAGCATGCAGGCTATTAGGTGAACGTTCTATCAATTATTTATATTATAACCACCGTTCACTGTTGCACATTTCATAAACATTCATCCATTCGGATGGTCTGAGCCAGCGATGGGCGATTAGTTGGTATTCTAGACATCTTTGTATTGGAATGAGATCTAATGTATTGTGTTTGCATAGTTTGTAGCAAATCCATTCTTGAAAGGTCGCCAATAATCATAAATATATAGTTTCCTTATAAGGCATGCGTAAAATTGTGATTTTAAGTTTGCTGCCTTGATTATAACTTAGAAAGGTTGTGAACCATTAAAAAAAAGGAAGGAAGCTATTAGTTAATGACTCATACTCCTGAAGACAGTTCAAAGGAAATTGAGGCAGAGATTCACGAGATTGCTGTCGAATTAGAGAGATTATCCCTAACACCTGCATTCCCGCCATCAGCATACCATGGAAGTTGGGAAGGAAATATGGAGGGATGTTGTTAATATGAGCATTGCTATCATTATCTTGAAAGGGAAATCTAGAGGCGCTTCTTCATTGTCATCATCTCCATTGATTCCTTCTACCTTATGTGTAACCTCCTCTTCTTCTACCTACAAAAGTGGATGGTGATGTGGCTCTTACTGTACCATATGATCAAATGGCAGGGGGGTTGACATTGAAGTAGTATTTTGATTTTTTTTTTGAATAAGAATGCTAATGCAATGCAATTTTATATTTTTGAAATGAAATATGCCTAATGCCAATATTTTTTGTTCTTGCAAAAAGTAAAAAAATGAATCAACTAGGGAAGAAAACAATGCATACTTTGACACCTCCCGAGAAATGACTTCCAAAAATGATGAACCTAAGTTTTGCAACAACAATGTTGCAACTCTCGAGGCTACAAATTTTAATTATCAACTCAAGCTTCATGTGGAACATACAATATGTCCTTATTTCATTGATTTGATGTAATGGAGTGAATTTCATGAAATCAAAGCCTAAAATAATGAAAGAAATGGAAATAATACTTTGAAAACAAATTGATCCTAGGCAAGAACAACAATTTGTAATTGAAATCCTAACAACATGAATTCAAATAAATAGGCCTAATCTACTCTATAAAAAGGCAAGTCCTAATTAGTGTTTATTCTTCCTTAATCATGGATTTAGAGCCTACGGGTTATGATTCAAGATAAGAGAGAAAAACCAATATTTTGGAGCAAATATGTTCAAGTTTACATGTGAGAAATAGAATTGCTACACGCGAAACAAAATTGCCACACGAGGAGATAATTCATTGAATCACCAAGTAAATGAAATGAAAATGGGATAAGAGAATTTTTTTTATTAATTAGGATGTCTTAGGAGTCCATTCCAAGTGGAATCACTCCAAAATGCCCTTGTTAACATGTGCTAAAAAAGAGCATAAAATTATTACTCTAAAAGACATAAATTAAAGAAATAGTGAGCTAGTTAATCTATCAAATGCCTAACCCAATCGAGTGAAAATCAAATGGTATAAATTTTGTTACTAACTTGAACAATTTTATTACATAATTCAAGTGGAATAAACTCAATTTAATCTCATTAACAAGTTCTAAAAAATAATAGAAAATTACTACTTTTCACTACAAGGGACTTAGAGAAATTCTACATTTGTGAATTAGTAAACCCATCCAAGTAGCTCAATGATGAATACAAATTTTAAAAGTTATTATAAGGATGAATCATGCTTTTATATCTCTAAATAACCTTCAAAACCACTCACTTAAATCATTTAACCCAATCCTACAACAAAATAATAATGAATACTAAATGCATAAATAGGAAAAACAAGAAATAGAGATGCATCTCAATAAGAAATGAAAAGAAGATATACAAATTATAAACAAACAGGCTTTGAGGCTCTTGGGATGATCTATCCCAAGGATAAATAGAGTCATACAAAGGAGACCAAACTTTAGAAGCAAAAAATGTCACCAAACCTCGTTATTTGAATCAATCCAAAGTACATCCCTACTAGAAATGAAAGTGGAGCTCCAAAAATACAAGTTTTCTAGATGCCTCTAGAGGAAAATTTGAATTAGTAATTATACAAAATGATGAGGAATCATTGTCCTTGAAAAGATGCAGTTTTAGGAATCTGCATTAAATGACATTGATCACATTCTTAGATTTTCTCAATTAGAGATCCAAAATTTGTAATATAATTTCATAATATCGTATTGATTTATTACCCAATATTAATGTTCTTGTAGTAGGGATAAAGTCTCTAAATTATCTCTTCCTCCAAATCTTCATAATATTCCCAATATTATCACAATATTCTTCCAAAATAAATAATATTAGGCACAAATATGAAATTATGTCTAAACCATCCTAATGAACATATTAAAGTTAAAAATATCTCATCTAATGCAAAAATAGAGGTTTAATGTGCTCAAGTATGGTTATATGGGCATTAATTTATCTCTAATTTGGAGGTTCATCAAAAGGTATCGAAAAAAATATTTCCAGTCATTGCCAATAGAGTGATGATATGATTTTGGGGTCACTGAAGAAGTCGATGATCATTGTTTTTCACTTGATTCTTGAAGAGATGAGGAAAGTGTATTTGGAGTGCAGGAATATGAAGATGAAGAGCTTAAGAGACTGGTCACCCTTGAAGTAAAAAATAAATCTCAAACAAAAGTGATTGAGAAGTTCAATTCATAGAATAGAGATATGAAGTAATTGCTCTAGATTCTAGAGGAGAGAGAGAATGATTTCAAAAACAAAAATTCTAATCTAAATCCTCAGTTCTAGAAGGTGAGGGAAACTAAATATGAGGCAATTTTTTTTCTTAAAGATCAAATCAACCATTGCCAAAAACTTGAATCCGAATTACAAGAGAGATGATTGAATCTAATTTGAGTAAACTAGTCAATTTTTGAGAAACCCGAAGTAGAAACTTCTCGGAGAAATGAAGAAAATCATCATCAAAATCAAAAGTCAGAGACGATGACATGGAAGTGTTGGAGAAATGTAAGGTGTTTTAGTTATGAGGAATTTGGACACATTGCAACAAATTGTAGAAGGAGAAAGACAATATGTTCCCTAGACAATAAAGAGTTGAATTCTCAAGGAACCCCATCAGTTTTCATATACAAAATTTCTTTTACGGTTACTCTTACAAGTGTAACGACTTGGGGCATAAATATGTTGATTGTAGGCTTTATGGGAAAAATAATAGAAATCATATGGGGAAAAGTCCGAGGCCAATTCCTCAATTTCTTTGGCACATAAAATGTTTTACTTACCATAATCTCAATCATAAAGGCCAAATACTACAAGCATCCCTTAGCCCTCATAGGGTCTAAATGGAATAAAAGGAATCCTAGGGCAAGTACTTCAACCATGCAAGTAAAATTAAAAAATATCTACAAAAGAAAAGAGTAGATAGAAGGAAAAAATCATATTGGTAAGGAGCAACAAGTGGCCTCGTAAAGTAATTGAAGGGAGCCTAGTGTGAGGGGACAAGAAATGTGGGAATTAAGGGGAGCTCCTTCAACGACAATCTATGGTTGAATTACTTGCACAAATGTTAGAGATCGATGATTAGTCTATTAATAATAAGGGAGGAAAGGAAAGGAAAGGAAGAGTGTAAGTATAATTAAAGATTGAATTCACTTTACACATAATGGGAAGAAAAACAATTATCACACCTTAGGTTGATAAGGAAGTCTATTTTGTGAAGCACTTAGATGCTAGAGAGAGTGACCTTGAGGTTACTCAGTAGAAGAGTAGAAGAGGTTATTCTTGCTCAAAGGACACAACAAGAAGGATAAACAGGTGGATGAAAATGGTAGTGAAAGTTCCACCAAAGCAAAAAAGAATGATGAGATCTTAACATTAGAGGAAATTTCAGCCTAAAAGTGATCATGAAATTTTCAGATAATTTCCATGTCATAATATGTAAACCAATCAAAATCCTTTAATTTTAAAAAGAGGTACATGTCCTAAATAATTTTAAATTGTTTACTTTTTGTATCTCTCAAATATTTTATTATTAATTTGGATATAAATGAAATATTTTATTATTAATTTGGGTATAGGTGAAATATTTTATTAATCTTATTTACCTACCT
>APFE030977534.1:0-29655 GCA_000404065.3 Pinus taeda | reverse complement strand
ATGATTAAAGTCTTAAAATATACTAAGGGTTGAATTAAAAATATTTTTTTATTTTTCTGGTTGTGTTGGTGTGAATGATCTTAAGGTGTGAATGTTTCTATGCATAGTACATTGCTTTGGTGGGCTCAAGGGTGACTTTGTGGCTTTTGGGTGAATATGAATGCATAGAAAAAGTATGAATGGATTGATCTATATGGTCAAATGTTAATATTGGATTCCACCATCTTAACAATTTGTTGATTTGGTCATGGTTCAATGTCATTGATGTTGTATCAAATTTGTATTCTTTTGATAAAAGTCTTCTACTATGTCTTAAACCTATCAAGTATTTGTCTAATGGCACTAGTGGTCTCTATCAATCTTTGGGATGGTGGCATGAGGTGGTTGTAATTTCTTGATTGAGTGAATCATAACCAAGGTCTCCAACTCAACTCATTATAACCTACAGTTCAAATAGTTGTTCTACGTGGACAAGCATGAATCGGGCTTTCTTGTTTCACTTCTGCACTGCATTGGAACACTGCCAGGGATAATTAGAAGAGTAGAATTCGAATTTATATTTGGTGTTAAACTGCACAGAAAATACTGCATCAAATTATTAATATGAAGTTTATGAAAAACTAGTGCCAGGCCGCCATCTGAAAGATTGTTTTTATTGACTAACAACTCTGACATTGGAATTATCGACGTTGCCGTCCATACAATCCAACTATTGGTAGAATAAAACCAAATACAACGGTGTTGCAAAATTTCCTTTCATTGCGTACTCGCAGAGGTCAACAATGTTGAAAACATTTTGATAGCAGAAGAACTGCGCAGAAATAGTGAAAGTCCAGCATTGAGTACATGAATCTTTGAATATTTATTGATGTCCAGGAAGCTAACTAAGGTTGTGGTATGAAGTGGTTTATGAGCATTATTGTATTTCATTTTTAGTCTTGTAATTCATTTATAAATATTTGTAAGTTATAGTCCAGTTTTATTGTTTAAGAGTCAGTGTATTGGTTTGGTTTATGGAGAAGAGCTTGAAAGCTTTGATTGCAGGTTGTTGTTTATATTTATCCAGCATTATATATGAAATTAGTTGGAAGCCTTATGTATTTGAATGTAACCAGGGCTATTATAATGTATGTTATAATTTTAATTTTTAAAATAATGGAATCTCTCAAGAGTACCTATTTAGTAGTTGCAAAAATGATCTTAACAATATATGTAGTTGGAATAACAAATTATGCTCTCTTCTATACATCATATTAGGTTTTAAACATATTGATTTTAAATTAATTGGATATAATCCTAATAAATATTTAGTGCTAGATCATGTAGAGTAGTATAGGCATCAAAGAGGAAATCTATTATCACTCTATCATATGTTCACCCAACTTGGCATGTCAAAGTGTGTGGATGAGAAGAATTTTTATTGAAAAAAACACCAGCTAACATTTTCTTGACAACTAGTGTGTTATTGGGTTATCAATAAATCATATTTTAGATAACAAGAGTAACCATATTGATACAAGGTATTACTTCATTTGAGAATTATTAAAAAATAATAAAATCTATACTCATTCTTGCACACATTTTAGCAAAACTAAATCTATTATCACTCTATCATATGTTCACCCAGAGCTTGGCATGTCAACGGTGTGTAGATGAGAAGAATCTTTATTGAAAAAAAACACCAACTAACATTTTCTTGATAACTAGTGTGTTATTGGGTTATCAATAAATCATATTTTAGATAATAAGAGTAACCATATTGATACAAGGTATTACTTCATTTGATAATTATTAAAAAATAATAAAATCTATACTCATTCTTGCACACATTTTAACAAAACTAAATTAATTGTTTGAAACTAAGAGGGAAAATAGAGTGGTATATATTAGTGTGTGTGTCTAATGTAACAACATTTTATTCTAACAACAAGTTTAAGTGTAACAACATTTTTGTGGTGAGAGAAAAATATTCTTTTTTGGTAAAAAAATTTAGGGGGATATTGTTAGATATAGATGTTCTCCACTAAAGGTGCATGTACAAAAAAGCATAAATTATTTGTAACTATTAGTTATCTTTAGTTTTATAAACAAATATTCCTAGAAAATCTATATTTTTATTTTTAAATACTTTTGTTTCTAACCATTTTTTAATAAAATTGAAAAATATAAATAAGATTTAAGTGAAAATCATTAGTCAAACTACTTATAAAAATATCATATACAATGTAATTAAATAAAAACTACTTGACTCTTCCTGCATAATTCTCCAATATAATAATTTTCTCATTCCCTCCTCTTTAGGATGGAAAAGGCTCCTAATGAAATTATTTTCTTGTGAATATTATTGTTTAAATGTTAACATTTTCAAAATGATAATCCTCCAAATAAGAAAAGTTTATGTCATGGCACAAGCAAGATCCATATTTATGTCTATAGAATTTCCCATTGAATATCATTGTTTAAACTTGAACAGTTTCCAAATGATAATCCTCTAAACAAGAAAAGTTTATGTCATGGCAGTGAAGAACCATTGTTTAAACTTGAACATTTTCCAAATGATAATACTCTAAACAAGAAAAGTTTATCTCATGGCAGTGAAGAACCATATTTATGTTGATATCCATTGTATAGGTTTTTGTTATGGTAAATTTTCATATTTAATGGTAGTGATATAGTAAATTTAATTAATTGTTAATTTATATATGTTAAATAATATTATGAATCTTTGTTATTCAAAATATATCTCTGTTTTTTAATTTTTTTCTTATTTTAAATATATTTTTAAATATATAAATAAATTGAAAGATAACTACACTATTTTAATTTTACATGATTTTATTCAAAATGTTAAAACAACACATTTAATGAATTAGATTGTCATTCATAGCTAATATTATGAAAAACAAAAAAGATAACTATCATATTTTAAATATGTACATAAATTGAAAAATAACTAAACTATATTAATTTTACAAAAATTGAAACAAAATATTAAAAAACACATTTAATGAATTAAATGGGCATTCAACTAATAATATGAAAAGTCAAAATTATAATCATATCATATTTATAAATATATAAATCAATTGAAAAATAACTAAACTATTTTAATTTTAGAAAATTTCAATCAAAATATTAAAACAACACATTTAATGAATCCATTAGATTGTCATTCGTAACTAATAATATGAAATGAATCCATTAGATTGTCATTCGTAACTAATAATATGACCTTAAAAACTAACTTGCACGCTCTCGACTTGTTATGCATCTTGCAATATTTCACTCAAGCTTATGCGATAGCCAATGGATCAAGTGGGATTCATAGATGTTAGAGTTTTCCCAAGCTAGTTGGCAAGTGGGAGATGCTATAGCAGTTTGATTAGACAGGTTATCTCACGGTGATCGCATCAGAAGATGCATGTGAGTTAATTTAAATTTCGGGGTGATAAGGTTATGAACTAGGGTTTTAATTCCTTTTAGTTCCATGGAAAATTGGAGGTTTGCCATATACATGTTAAATTAAGTAGTTCTTCTATTTTAGAAAAATAAATAAAATTGGAGGTTGATGACTTATATTCCAAAGGAAACCTGAGAAGAAGTTCCACCCGAACTTGAAGGAATAGTTTCTAGTTTTGAACGATTATCCTTAACATCTTCAAAGAGCCAAACATTAGTGGTATGAGAGCAGCCTATTCACACTGAGTAGGATCTCAAAGATCAGAAAAAGAATTCCAACATGGCTTTTATAGTTGGAGGAAGACTTAGTGGTGGTAAAAGAAGAGGAAGAATAGTTGCAAATGGTGAAGTGTTGGAAGCTATGCATAGATGCAAGCTAGATTAGAAGTAGTGGAAATGGGAGATCAAGGAGATGCAGGTGTTGGAGATGTTAGTGAGCCTGAAATCGAAGCTGTAGAAGAAGAGAAACCTATAGAAGTTACTCCTGAAATGAGTTTCTTTAAATTAGTGTTGGGATCCACATCTAAACCTAGACTTGAGGTTTCAATTTATAAAGGAGGATTAAACCGTGAGGAGTTGATAGACTCGATTAACGACATGGATAAATTCTTTGATTATGAAGAAATGGAAGAAGGAAAGAGAGTGAAATTTGTTGTCACAAAATTGAAAGGACATGCACGAGTTTGGTGGGATGGAGTGCACGTAGAAAGAATGAGACTTGGTAAGCAGCTAATTAAAAATTGGAACACGATGGTGGCAAAGTTGAGAGGTAAGTTTTTACAAAGTGATTATCAACTTTCATTATTTAGACATATGAAGAATCTTAGACAGAGGTCCTTGATAGTGAAAGAATACATAGAATAATTTTACAAAGAGAGCATAAGGGTTGGACAAATTCAAGATACAAATGAGAAGGTTGTAAGATATATAAATGGTCTCAGAAGGGAGATCCAAGATGAGATAATTGTATTGTTTCCTAAAACAGTAGAAGAGGCTTATCATATGGTATTGAAGGCTGAAGAAAAACTCATGAGGAAGCAATCTACGAGAAGTAAGGTACTTTTCAAGGGAGAGGAAGTCAAGGTGGTAAAGGAAGATCTACAACACCTAGAGATGGAGCTAGCACTAGCTCAAATCAGCATACACCCACAGAAGGTGATGTAAGTGGCAGAAGGAGTTTTTCCACATGAAGAGGTGGCAGAGGTAGAGGAAGAGAAATAAGATGTTATAGATGTAACGAGATCGAACACAAAGCCTATGAGTGCCTAGAAAATAGAGGGATAAATCAGAGAAATGTAATTTTTGCTGAGACTGAAGAGAAAGTAGCAAAGGTGCCGGAAGAAGAAAATCTACCAAAGAAAGGGGAATCTTTGATTGTTAACAAAGTTTTGTTAAATCCAACAAAGGAAGTTGTTGAATGAGCATAGAGAAAGACTTTGTTGAGGACTGTGCGCAAAGTTCAAGGAAAATGTTGTCAAATTGTAATTTTTAGTGGCAGCACCGATAATTTGGTCTCTATAGAACTGGTGGAAAAGTTGAAATTAAAGACAAAGAAACATCCAACACCTTACAAGGTGTCATGGCTTCAAAAAGGACATGAGTTGTTAGTGAATGGAGAGTGTGAAGTGGAGTTGCAATTGGCTCGATACAAAGACAAAATTCTGTGTGATGTGAAGCCTATGGATGTGTGTCACATATTTTTGGGAAGACCTTGGTAGTATAACACAGGAGATATGCATGATGGGAAAAAGAACACATACAAATTTGGTAAAGATGGTATTAATCATACATTGCTCCCTATGGAAGAAGAGGATGCATCATGAAGATATAATCCAAATACTCTATTGCTGAGTGGAAAAGAATACTTGCAGTAGATTGAGGAGAATGAGGTAATTTTTTCATTAGTTTGCAAACCCAAGGTAATAATTACTTCCACTAAAATTTCTGATTTGCCAATTAAAATTCAAGAGATGCTGGAAATTTATTGTGATATCATTGTAGATGATTTTCCTAATGAGATACCACCCATGAGAAAATTCAGTCATCATATAGATTTGATTCCACAGGTAAATCTACCAAATAAAGCAGCTTACATGATTGCTCCCATAGAAAATAAATAAATCAGAAAACAGGTTCAGGAACTGTTAGATAAAGGACTGATTAGAGAGAGTTTGAATCCTTGTGTAGTGCTAATAGTGTTGAGTCCAAAAAAATATGAAGGTTGCAGAATGTGCACTGGTTTAAGAGCAATCAACAAAATAACAATGAGGTACAGATTTCCTTTACATAAAATTGAAGATTTGATGGATTGTTTACGTGGAGCAAGATATTTTACAAAGCTAGATTTAAAAGTGTGTATCATCAAATAAGGATTAGAGAAGGAGATGAATGGATTTTTTTTTTTAAACAAATGAAGGATTGTATAAATGGATGGTAATGCCTTTCGGGCTATCAAATTCTCCTAGTACAGTTATGAGGCTTATGAATGAAGTGTTCAAAGAATTTATTGGTAAATTTGTAATAGTATATCTCGATGATATATTAGTTTACAGAATATCTAAAAAGGAACATACGAGACATCTGAATTGTGTCTTACATAAGCTACAAGAAGAAAAGTTACTGCTAACTTTAAAGAAATGTTCATTCATGAAGAAAGAGTTGGTATATTTGGGCTTTGTTGTTTCTGCTTATGGATTAAAGATGGATCCAAAGAAGATAAAGGCAATCATAGAGTGGCCTTCACCAAAAAATGTTTTTGACGTAAGAAATTTTCGTGGTCTTGCTACTTTTTATAGAAAATTCATAAGGAATTTTAGTAAGATCAATGATTCTATTGTTGACACTATAAAGAAGTATAAACATCCACTTAAATGGACTATTGATGCAGAAAATAACTTCAAGCTATTGAAAAGAAAGATCACTGAAAAACCTATTTTAATTTTGGATGATTTTAATAAACCTTTTCAAGTGAAATGTGATGCTAGTGGAGAAGCTATTGGCACAGACGTTAATCAGAATAGAAGAGTGATCTTCATAGGTGTAAGAAGTATCTCGTGCGGTCTCAAAGTGGTAAGTTGTATTTTGCAAATTCACGCAATTAACCTGAGGGGTTGACATGTAGCACGCGAAAACCACTTTTATCACGTGCTCTCGACTTGTTATGCATCGTGTAAGATTTCATGCAACACAATAGCCATTGGATCAAGCGGGATTGATCGATGATGGAGGTCAGCCAAGTTAGTTGGTGAGTAGGTGACATGATAGCTATTCGATTAGACGGGTCAGATCCGACGGTTGTCGCATCGAAATATGCATGTGAGTTAATTTAAATTTTGAGATGCGATAAGTTTATGAATTGGGGTTTTAATTCCTTTTAGTTCCGTGGAAAATTGGACATTTTCCATATACAGGGTAAATTAAGTAGTTCTATTATTTTAATATAATAACTGAAATAGGAGGTTGATGACTCATATTCCAAAGGAAACCGGAGAAGAAGTTCCACCCAAACTTGAAGGAATAGTTTCTCGTTTTGAACGATTATCCTTAACATCTCCAATGAGCCCACCAATTTACACATGGAAGAAGGGAAGGAAGACTCCCATTTTGTGAGGTGTAAGGTGGTACCACATGCAAGTTCATTAATCCTCCACCGCAATGAATGCTTGTAAGGTGAGTGGGTTAATGACAAAATTTCTTACCATGGAATTATGATACACATCACTAGGTGAGAAATAGTTGGTCTTAGAGGTTGTATGGAGGTCTAATGGGAGTCATTTTGAATCCTTTTTGGCTTAGGTTTGTCTCTCATGTGTCCGTGCAAGGGAGTCAAGGACTTTTACTCGTGCCTCTGTTCCAAGCAGATTTCCGAGTTAATGGAGTTGAACAACCATGAGTCTTAGTGACACAGTTCATGTCTGTGGATGTCCTCCCCTCCATCTAAGAAACAGTGTGGTGGCTGTGAGTTCTAGGGGAAGTCTTCTACAAGTTAATTAGGGGCGGGAGTCTCGTTCACTATATTCCTTAGCTCGTCGGGTGATTTTGGATATCATTGTTCATTGTGCCTTGGTGGTGTCTTCTTTGGCTCCCGTTATATGACCTCTACCATGTAATTCGCATTTTTAGGCCTTGTAGGGGGGAGCTACACCGAGTGAGTCGAGAAAAAAATGGTGCTCGGGTAAGGCTATGGAAAATCTTGAAAGGGGTGGGCATGCTGCTAGGGATGTAAGCAAAGCGTTGTCAGAAGCTAGTGGTACCAAACATGGTGGGAGTTTAGTTCAGGATGGATGTGTAGTTGGTGGTGGTAAGTGAGTTGATGTCCCCCATGGGGCTGGAGTAGCTGTGAGGGGTCGGAGCAACATGGAGTGACGTGCCTGCAAGCTCGCTTTACTGCCTTCTGTGATGCATTCCAGTTCGTACTAGATCCCCTTGATAGACACCACAATATCATAAATGAATAACATGAGGTTGTCATCACCACACTAAATTAGGTGCATTACCTTAAATGTGATGTCATAGAAAGGATTGTGGTGGTTTGGCAGGGTTAATATTTACTTGCAAAAAAGTTAGAGAAGCTCGAAACACGACTATCTCACTTTGAGCAACATGTTGAGTGTTCATATTACCCCCTCCCCCTCAAGGGACTAGACCAGACAATCCAACATCAATTACTTATGATGATTAGGCATGGTCACACATGTTATTTTAGTTTTGTTTGTCTTTTGGTGCTTTTCGTCTCTTAGGACTTGCTTTATTTTTTTGTAATATGGTGATATAATTGGCCAAAAAACTCAGTTGGTGTGAGACTACTTTCATTTTGAAAACTTAGTACTCTCTTTTTTATTAATGAATTGATCATTGGCTTAGACTAAAAAAAAAGAAAAAAAAGGTTATTAGTTGAAAAGCATTATATGCAAAAACCTCCAAATGTTTCTCTGGAGTGCAGGAACTAGAATATATTGATCATATTGTATCTCATGAAAGTGTGAAAGTGTCAAGGTAGACCCTAGAAAAGTCAATGCCATTAAGGAATGGAAAATCCCCACATCCATAAAGCATATGTGAGGATTTCTCGGGTGACATGGTATTATCACAAGTTTGTTAAGAATTATGGGAAAATAGTAGCACCTCTAACAATATTATTGAAGGAAGATGCATTTTCTTGGACTCGAGAAGCAATGAAAGCCTTTGAATATATTGAAGACCCAATGTGCCAATCACGAGTCTCAGTTATGCCATAATTCAGAAATACCTTTATTGTGGAATGTGATGCCTAAGGAAATGGAATTGGCATTGTTTTAATGCAAGAAGGAAGAACTATTGCTTGTGAAAGTTGTCCAATCAAAGGAAAGTATTTACACAAAGCTATTTATGAGAAGGAAATGTTGGTTATACAACACGAACTTAAAAAATGGTGACCTTACCTGATGGGAAGACACTTCAAGGTGAAAATGGATCATGATAGTCTTAAATACTTTTTAGAACAAATATTATCTTGAGAAGAGTAGCAAAAATGGGTCACAAAGATGTTGGTTTGTGACTTTGAAATCATCTACAAAAAAGGGAAGAAAAAATGTTGTTGCACATGCACTCTTAAGAAAGGATGAGGATTTTAAAGAATTCCTTTGTGCCATCTCTATAATCCAACCAGATTGGATAAACAGAGCAAGGGATGAATGGAAGAATGATGAAGAAGTGTGGGGACTAATTCAAAAGTTCCACCAAGATCTGAGTACATGTGAAAAATTTAGCAAGAAATATTATTCATTATGGTACAAATATTTATTATAACTCTGTAAGAATTCCCAACTCAAACAAAATATTCTTCTTGAATTGCACATCTCACCCTTAGGATGGCACTCATGATTTTTAAAAACTTACGTGAGGGTTAAGAAGGATTTTTTTCGGATGGCCTTAAATATGATATTCAAAGGTTTGTGGAATAATGTTTGGTTTTCCAACAAAATAGAGTTGAGACAATTAAGTCCCCTAGTCTATTACAACCTTTATCCATTCCAAGTCAATGTTGGGAGTAGGTTTCAATGGATTTTATCATAGGTTTACCCAAATCCAAAGGAAAGAGTGTCATTATGGTGGTAGTTGATAGACTTATCAAGTACACACACTTTTTTCATTATCTCACACATTTAAAGCCCATACAGTTGCTACTGCATTTATCAAAACAATTCAAAAGCTACATGGAAACCCGAAGATTATTGTAAGTGACACAAATCACATTTCCATTGGAAATTATTGGATTGAATTATTTTCTTGTCTACGTACACTTGATTAGCTCATAGTTCATCATATCATCCTCAATTTAATGGGAAAACTAAGATAGTCAACAAATGTTTGGAAGGACATCTTCATTTCTTTGTATCTAATAAACAAGCACAATGGGTCAAGTGTTTGCCTCTCGGTCAATGGTGGTATAACACTTCCTTCCAAACAAAAAAAAAATTCACAACATTTATTGCACTTTATGGATATCATCCACCATCCATCATAACATATTTAAGAGAAAATTCTAATGTTGAAGTAGTGGAAGATCACATCGAGCATCAACAACAGGTTCTCCAACTCTTAAAGGATACTTTGGCGCAGAATAGAATGAAACAACAGGTCGATCAACATCACAACAAAAGAAGTTTTGATGGGTATTTCTAATACTACAATCATACAAACAAATTCCCCTCAAGCAATCTAAGAAGGATAATAAATTATCACCAAAGTATTGTGGTTCATACAAGGTGTTGCAAAATATTGGTACCATGGCACAAAAATTGAAGCTTCATGCATCTTCCTCAGTGCACCCATTTTTTTATGTTTCATACTTGAAGAGGGTTATAGGTGACAAGCCCCGAGTTCAAACAATATTTCCGGAACTTGATGAACAAGGAAAAACCATATTGGAACCTGAAGCAGTCACACAACGAGGAACTCGGTAACTAGGGAATAGATCAATTTTAGAGTATCTCATCAAGTGGAAGAAATTACCCACTGAAGATTCCATATGGGAGGATGATAATTTTATAGGGAAGCATTGAAAACTACTCATGCATTGAGGACAACACCTTTATGAAGGAGAGGGGCATGTTAGGTCCCTATAATACTAGTGATTCCCCCATTACTATTGTCATTGTCACCCCTTATTTTTATTGTTATGCCCTAGTAGTGCCCACATTGTTATTTTTGTGCCCCATAGAAGCCCACTATTGTTATTTTTGTGCCTTTTATTATTATTGTTATTTGAGATTTGATTATATTTTGCCCCCTTAGACTCCTATATTTAGAAAGGAGGTTTTGTCATTTGTATCATGTAAGAATTATTCATTTTTGTAATGTAAAGGAGGTTTCCCACTTGAAGAGGATTACTTTGAAGTCGTTGAACTATCTTTTCTTCTATTTTGTGAGTTGGTTGCATAACAATTTTTATGAGATCTTTGGATTCTAGTGTTTCGCTTCTTTAAAGAGGTCATCGTGGAATTTTCACTATAACATTTTTTATACGATGTTTCAAAAGCTAAAAACAAAACCCATTGGAGTACAGATATTGATGACCCTCAGGTCCGAATTTAAGAGCTTGTCTCACTATATTTTTGGATATATGATCCAATGAATTTAGGTTTCGTGCAGGATCATGAATTACATCCCAAATAGGTGACCTTGGGAAAATAATCATAACTTTATCTTTGCGTCTCAAATTGAAATTGGGTAAGAATTGACAACAAGAGGATAGACTATAGTTGTTTGTGCAGCATTTTGAGGTCCGAAGGTTGAGACCATGACACGGAGCATTTCATACAAGTTTGCTCTATTGAAAATGTGAATAATCAGGTCATCTTCGAGGATTGGGTATATCTCTTTCTTGGACAATCCATTTTCAATCAGAGTGATGCCGTAAAAAAGAGGATTCAATGGGTCACCACAGTTCATAATTTCAGACCTTGGAGATTCAAAATTTCAGAGATACATCAGATTCAATATCAAGCTCCTACAAATAAAAAAATTGTGTGTAATCTTTTTTCAGAATTTGCATACGTCTTGTTTTAAAAATTAGTTTGAAGTGATTAAAAGGGAATAGTGAAAAAAATTATCATTAGTTCATGCCCCAAAGAAAGAAAATAGAAACACCTAGTAAGAAACCTGAAGGCTCTACTATGGCACATGAAGGAGAGGAGAAAGTGCAATAGGATTTTATCATGTGATTCTAGAAAAGCTCCTCTATCCATGTCAACAAATTTTTTTCATGCCACAAGGTGTTGAATTTTTTCTCATGTTTTTTGCAAGTGAACCTTGCTCTCAATTATCAATTTTAGAGCAACTTAGGATTTCAACTTATGGAAGGAGGAGGAGGAGTTATTCTTGTTGATGAGTGAGGTATTCCAATTCAGAAATAAGTGTATTCTCTTATCATAATTCTCATACTCACAACAAAACTCCAAACTTATCTTTTATGGTTCTACTATGGGATGTTTAGTGCATGAATTTAGCAAAAATTCACATATGTTTGTTTGTAAGATGTGAGAGATCAATTACTTACCCATTCCTTGCAACCTACTTCAAAATTATAAGGGTTTTTCACCAACAATGCTCAAGAGAGGGCCCATTTTTTCCTCTTGGGACAATTATGTAAAAGAGAGACTCTCTCTCTTAACACCTACTCTATCTCCTATAGCAACTTTGTTTCCCTTGTAGAACCTATGCCCGATCCTCTAGCACCTATAAATAAATTGTATCTCTTCTGTAGTACAAAAGGTAACCCCTAATAGCAGCTCACTCTTACCTTTGTACCTCGATGGCTTTCTCCAACTATTTCTTGGGAATGAGTAATTTTGCAAATGAATTTAAGCATTTTAATTTTATTCCCTTTTTTGGTAATGGCTTAGAGTGTTTTCAGTGACATGGCCTTTACAAAAATTTCCTACTTTTATGTTGCCCCCACTCCTCATAACCATCACCCTTCTTAGTTTGACTTTTCCACATTGCATGAGTGAGGGAGTTAGCTACAATTAACTAGTTGAGGGTGGTTGAGACTCCTGACCTATACTTAACATATAAAACCTCATCTCTAATTCTTTGACAACAAATTTCTAACCATAATACACTCAAGAGAAGAGGTGAAGAGTATTTCATATGTGTTCCTTACGTGAGGGTTCCTATAGATGCATGCATGATGTTTCTCGGATTCATATCATGATGGATTGAAGGTTTTGATTGCCTTTGTTTTCTTATGTACAAGTCTTCAAAGAATGATGATTTCTGAATGGAGTTTGGATTTTCCACAGTGTTCATGTTTTATGGTCGACGTTTCGAGTCTTCAACTAGACTCATCATTAGGACAAATTTTGTGAGGAGAAAAGAAGTAAATTGGTAGGTATAAATATGAAACAGGCAGGATGTGAAGACAAATGGCCGACTCTTTGTATGTTCATTAATAATTTAATTATTTGTTATTGTCATTTAATTTTTTGAGTATAATTTTATCCCTAAATAGTTATTTCTAATTTTTGTATTAATATTAGTATTTAATAATTTGTTTTATTTTATCATTATGAATTTATTATTTAATTATTGCTTATTAATTGTTATTTATGCTTAGTACTTTATTAAATTATTTGTTTATGTTTATTAATTATTGTTTATGTTTATTTATTATTATTAAATTATTGCTTATTAATTATTGTTTTATATTAGAACTTTGATATTTATGTTGATGTTCATAATTGTTTTAAATGAAACTATATTAGCATTATTTATTATGTCTACTTATAAATTAATATTTGTTGTTATTAATACTTATTAGTTCATTCTAGTTTATTAATGCTAGAATTATTTTTATTGCTATTAAAAATTAATTGTTTTTTGGGTTTATTTAATAATGGCCATCTAGGTGTTATTCTAACTCTTTAATATTTTTAGCTCATATTTATTTTTCTATCAGCTATAATAACTAATGATGGTTGATATTCTAGGGAACTATATATTAAAAGATAGTTGCTTATTTATATTGCTTCTTTATGTTATTTACTAGGATATTTACGAAAGTTCTTCTATATATACTTATTATTATTATCTATTATAATTGATATTTATTTTTATTATGATGATTATGTTATCCCTATTTTAATATTCATATTATTATTGCTTCTATTATTTATATATATCTATAGTTATAATTAGCTACTTTCTATTATAATAAAGGGTTATATCCTTTATATTTCAATCTTTTTAGATGTTTAATCTTATTATTTATATTATAGAAAGTAGTAGGATTCTTTTTATCCTAGATATTCATTCAAGCCTAGGTCTCTAAGGAGCAGTAAGCTTAATGTTAATATGCGAGGGCAGGTCAAGGATTTTTAACATCGATATTAAGGTTAATTTCGGGGGAGAGCAGGGGGTTCCAATTTTTGCTAATTTCCATACCACCATCCCTATTAAGGATTTTAGGATGTTTAATGATTTCAATGGCTTCTCTAACCTTACGATTGAATTGGTTTTCTACCTTGGCAATGACTTTGGTGTCTTCTAAGCAAATATGATGTTTAGTTTTACCTACATGCTCAGCTAGGGCTGAGGATTTGGTTCTTTCGTGACGGATGTCTGCACTATGCTCTTTGAGTCTAATCTTGACGGATCTACCAGTTTCTCCGATGTATTGATCCCCACAAGAACACTTGATGAGATAAACTCCTTTTTGCTGAAGATGCTCTTGGTTGTCCTTAACAGATCTCATTCTTTGCTTAATGGTAGACAGGGGTTTGAAAGCAGTCTTAATATTTTTCTTACTGAGGATTTTAGCTATTTTGTCAGTGACTCCTTGGATGTAAGGAAGGTAGGTATTGGAGGTAGGGGTATCTTTAGTTTTGTTTTTATTGTTATCAGATTTTGCTTTTTGAATGGCTTTGTATATGTTTTTATTGTTGTACCCTAGGTTGGCAAAGGTTCTTTTAAGGTAAGAGATTTCTTCATCGGTATGGTTACTATCAGAGATTCTATAAGCTCTAGTGAAGAGGGTTTGTAGGACCCCCATTTTTTGGGCAGGGTGGTGATGAGAATCGGCATGAAGGTAGTTATCTGTATGGGCTTTCTTCCTAAAAACTTTGTGACCAATGGAACCATCCTTCTTTCTAATGAGGAGAATGTCCAAGAACGGAATGCAATTGTTTTCTTCCACTTCCATGGTGAATTTGATGTCTTCAGACAGGCTATTAAGATGGTCTAGGAATTTGCTTAGCTCCTTCTCGCCATGAGGCCAATTGACACTGGTGTCATCCACAAACCTAACCCAGGACTTGGGTTTTAAGGGATATGAATCCAGTGCCTTCTTCTCGAATTTTTCCATGAAAAGGTTTGCCACTATAGGTGATAGAGGTGATCCCATAGCGACACCTGAAGTTTGTTCAAATATTTCACCTTGGAAGGAGAAGAAGGTTGAGCGAAGACAGATTTCGGCTAATTTTACGGTCTGGGGATCTGCTACATCTTTAACAACCTGGATAGCTTCATTTAGGGGAATTTTGGTGAAGAGCTGGACTACGTCAAAGCTTACGATTTTATCTCCTGGTTCTAGCTTGGTGTTTTTAATGAGGTTTACAAATTGATTGGAGTGTTTAATGTAAGAGCTAGTCTTGCCTGCTAGCGGGGATAGAATGCTGGCGACGTACTTGGCTAGCTCATAAGTGGGAGACCCTATGGTGTTGACTATGGGTCTAAGGGGGACATCATTTTTATGAATTTTAGGGGCCCCATAGATTCTGGGGGTGATTTCAAAGCTAGGGGTTAATCTCTTTTTTGTTTTATCATCAAGGCTTGTTTCTTTAATGGCTTTCTTTACGAGGTTGGAGATTTTGGATATGGGGTTTTTGTCAAGCTTTTTGTAGCTACCGCTATTATAAAGGTGGTCTTTCATTTTGTTAATATAATCTTCATGATCCATAACGACAGTGGCGCCTCCTTTGTCGGCCTTTAAAATGACAATGTCCTTATTATTTCTAAGACTATTTAGGGCTTTAAGCTGTTCAGGGCTTAGGTTTTTTCTGGGGGTTTTGGCTTTTCTAAGGATAACAGCGACTTCTTGCCTGATGAGCTCTTTTTCATCCTCATTTAGCGTCTTAATTCCATCTTCAAGGTTGCAAATGATTTCTTCATTGGGGATTTTGTTAGGGGCTACTGCAAAGTTTAGACCTTTGTTTAGGACATCTACTTCTTCTTTCTTCAGTTCATAAGAAGATATGTTGACTACTTTTTTATTATTCACGCTACTGTTCGTAAGGTTATTATCTATATTAACACTATCTGCGCTATTATTGTGAAAGGTTTTATTACACCTTCTCTCTATGCTTATGCTATCAATATTATTATTAGTAAAAGGCTTATTCATCAATGATTTATTAGGTTTGGTATTAGATTCGTACCTGAGACTCTGGGCGCTCTCCCAGCTACCTGTTCCCACTTCCGTAGTGACCATATCCTCATCATTACAGCTACCTGTTCTCAGTTCCGCAGTGACCATATCCTCATCGTTATAGCTACCTGTTCTCCCTTCCGTAGTGACCATATCCTTATCGTTACAGTGCTTTGAATTATCATTTTTCGTTGGGGTAATGTCTGCAACGTAACTGGAGTCAATTAACTGTTGATTAATTATATCCCCGGAGCATTTTGGATAATCGTTACAGTGTTTTGAATTATCGTTTTTCGTTGGGGTAATGTCTGCAATGTAAATGGAGTCAATTAACCGCTGATTAATTATATCACCTGAGTGTTTTGGATTATCGTTTTTCGTTGGGGTGTCTGCAACGTTAATTAACTACTGATCAATATCACTACTTCCCTCATTTCCGCGGTCATCATCAGTCAAATTAATACGCGCAGGGGTTCTGCTGTGTGGATATGTTGCACGCTGTCCTACCTGTGCTATCTGCGAATGCGTGTTATGCGTGGAGGCTGCAACTATGGGATAGCGTGTTCCAGTTTTTCATTGTCCCCTTTTTTGCATTTCTTTGTGTTTCAGCTGCGTACCCCAATCTGTGTATATTTGGTTTGGACATATAAAGCTTATCTGTGCGTTAACCCAATCTGTTTGAGGAGCAGCATTGTGGTTTTCTTCTTTCGATCTCTCACGCCTTTCCATGTTATTCAGTTTGCTGCGGTGTTTAGACTCGGCATTCTCCTTCATTTTACTGGCTTTCAGTGCTGCAGATGCATCAATTACCTTCCATAGGTTCTGCTCTATTGTTGTTGCTAGCTTCAGGTGGGCTCTGAATGCAGTTGAGGATAATCTAGCCAGGGCAGTCCTAGTTTTTCGAATTTCAAGGCGTACCAGATCCCCAGACTGCAAAATTAGTCGAAATCTGTCTTCGCTCAACCTTCTTCTCCTTCCAAGGTGAAATATTTGAACAAACTTCAGGTGTCGCTATGGGATCACCTCTATCACCTATAGTGGCAAACCTTTTCATGGAAAAATTCGAGAAGAAGGCACTGGATTCATATCCATTAAAACCCAAGTCCTGGGTTAGGTTTGTGGATGACACCAATGTCAATTGGCCTCATGGCGAGAAGGAGCTAAGCAAATTCCTAGACCATCTTAATAGCCTGTCTGAAGACATCAAATTCACCATGGAAGTGGAAGAAAACAATTGCATTCCGTTCTTGGACATTCTCCTCATTAGAAAGAAGGATGGTTCCATTGGTCACAAAGTTTTTAGGAAGAAAGCCCATACAGATAACTACCTTCATGCCGATTCTCATCACCACCCTGCCCAAAAAATGGGGGTCCTACAAACCCTCTTCACTAGAGCTTATAGAATCTCTGATAGTAACCATACCGATGAAGAAATCTCTTACCTTAAAAGAACCTTTGCCAACCTAGGGTACAACAATAAAAACATATACAAAGCCATTCAAAAAGCAAAATCTGATAACAATAAAAACAAAACTAAAGATACCCCTACCTCCAATACCTACCTTCCTTACATCCAAGGAGTCACTGACAAAATAGCTAAAATCCTCAGTAAGAAAAATATTAAGACTGCTTTCAAACCCCTGTCTACCATTAAGCAAAGAATGAGATCTGTTAAGGACAACCAAGAGCATCTTCAGCAAAAAGGAGTTTATCTCATCAAGTGTTCTTGTGGGGATCAATACATCGGAGAAACTGGTAGATCCGTCAAGATTAGACTCAAAGAGCATAGTGCAGACATCCGTCACGAAAGAACCAAATCCTCAGCCCTAGCTGAGCATGTAGGTAAAACTAAACATCATATTTGCTTAGAAGACACCAAAGTCATTGCCAAGGTAGAAAACCAATTCAATCGTAAGGTTAGAGAAGCCATTGAAATCATTAAACATCCTAAAATCCTTAATAGGGATGGTGGTATGGAAATTAGCAAAAATTGGAACCCCCTGCTCTCCCCCGAAATTAACCTTAATATCGATGTTAAAAATCCTTGACCTGCACTAGCATATTAACATTAATCTTACTGCTCCTTGAGACCTAGGCTTGACAGAATATCTAGGATAAAAAGAATCCTAATAATTTCTATAATATAAATAATAAGATTAAACATCTAAAAAGATTGAAATATAAAGGATGTAACCCTTTATTATAATAGAAAGTAGCTAATTATAACTATAGATATATATAAATAATAGAAGCAATAATAATATGAATATTAAAATAGGGATAACATAATCATCATAATAAAAATAAATATCAATTATAATAGATAATAATAATAAGTATATATAGAAGAACTTTCGTAAATATCCTAGTAAATAACATAAAGAAGCAATATAAATAAGCAACTATCTTTTAATATATAGTTCCCTAGAATATCAACCATCATTAGTTATTATAGCTGATAGAAAAATAAATATGAGCTAAAAATATTAAAGAGTTAGAATAACACCTAGATGGCCATTATTAAATAAACACAAAAAACAATTAATTTTAAATAGCAATAAAAATAATTCTAGCATTAATAAACTAGAATGAACTAATAAGTATTAATAACAACAAATATTAATTTATAAGTAGACATAATAAATAATGCTAATATAGTTTCATTTAAAACAATTATGAACAACAACATAAATATCAAAGTACTAACATAAAACAATAATTAATAAGCAATAATTTAATAATAATAAATAAACATAAACAATAATTAATAAACATAAACAAATAGTTAATAAAGTACTAAGCATAAATAACAATTAATAAGCAATAATTAAATAATAAATTCATAATGAGAAAATAAAACAAATTATTAAATACTAATATTAATACAAAAATTAGAAATAACTATTTAGGGGTTAAATTATACTCAAAATCTTAAATGACAATAACAAATAATTAAATTATTAATGAACATACAAAGAGTCGGCCATTTGTCTTCACATACTGCTTGTTTCATATTTATACCTACCAATTTACTTCTTTTCTCCTCACAAAATTTGTCCTGATGATGAGTCTAGTTGAAGACTCGAAACGTCGACCACAAAACATGAACACTGTGGAAAATCCGAACTCCATTCAGAAATCACACCACAGTAATCTGCAATCTAGAATGATGATTCTTTGATTCATAATTTCTTTTTTGTGTGAATGCTTCTTCCAAAATTTTAATATACTGGAGTAGGAGTGGATGGATTATCTGTTGATACGCCCCTTCTCAATTTAGAAATGGCATCCTAATGTTCAAAGTGGCTCGATATTCTTCTCTGTGGGTGAAAAGAATTGATGTTGAGTTCTGTTGTAACTACCCAAGTTGTTATAGGAGGAATCCTCTTCCTATAACAGTCATTTGATTCATGTTAGAGACATGATTATTAAATGTGGTATTGATGGAAAGTCATAGGTGGTATAAGAACATGGTTAAAATCACCAAGAGGTTGTGTAGGTGGTTGAAAAGTTGATGAAAAATCTTCTTATAATTTTTTTCATGTAAGGTAGATTTGAATTTGAAGATGAATCTTATCTAGATAGAGAGGATGAGTGATGAAAGTGGTGTTGGGGGGCCTCTCTCAATCTTCCCTAAATAAGATATGACCTTTTTTCCTCTTTCTCCAATCATATCTGCCTCCTGTAGAAATTATGGTACTTATTGTAACATTTGAGGAAAGCCTCATGTAAAAGAATTATTTTATCAATATATCTCAAATGGTAGCCTCGATTGACTCGAATTTTTTTGAGAATGTTTCCATCATCCTTATGCACCTCCCCATAAAACCTCTTAGCAAATGGATGCACAAATATGGAAAAACATTAAACATGGTTCTAGGTGATGGAGGTTGATTTCTTGAAAAGTGGGCACTTGAATTTGTTTAAATTTCTTGAGCATGTTACCATCATCCATATGAATTTCCCAATGAAACATTGCCACCAATGGATGCAGGTTTTTCAACATATGATAGAAAAATTGCACTTTGTGTTTTGGCCTCCTATAGAAAAATATAAACCTAGTGTGGAATTTTAGGAAATTAAGGAAAATGCATGAGAAAGGATTGGGAATTATGGGTGGATGTTGGAAATGGATGAGGGTGATGGATTGACATGGACATGGTCCTATTAGAGTATCTGAGTAAAGGAGGGGAGCTCCAAGTTTGACTTCCTTTGACTAGGTTGTTAATCAAGTGTTTCTTTTGTTGCTAAATTGTTCTTGTTGCTTGCAAAGGATGAAGAGCACCCACATTCATGAGAGAGAGAGAAATGGAACAATTTTTTTTTCCCTTTTCATTTTCCATTTTTCTCCTTTTTTTTCTAGGCCTACTAGCTCTCGCATTGGCATTTTCAAATAGTAGGTCTCCCTCCCCACCTCAAAGGAGGTTTTCACCTAAGATATTTTCTTTTTCACTTTCTTTTCTCTGTTTTCCAACCCATTGACCATTTCATGGAGATTTTCAATCAATGAGCCAATATCATGCACCTCAAAGAAGGTTTTCACTCCAGATTTTTTTTTCTTCCTTTATTTTTTTCCTCTTTTTCCTTTTTTCTTGTATTCCTCTATCCTATCCTACTTGAAAAAAAGAAGACATCTTTCAAGTATAAGAATACTTCCAATGGAGTGAGGTGCATAACAAGATAATAGGTAAACTCATGTGTTAGCTTGAAAAATATGCTTTCACATGTACTTGAATGTGGGAGACAAAATGCTTTGACTTTGACGATATAAAACACAATTTAGGAAGAGAGTGATGCTCCATCTTGTTGATTTTCCAGAAGAAAAACTCAATACATCTTTGATACCTTCGGTTCGCTTGCTCACATGGATCATTCTTCATGTATTATTCTACCATGAAATTCAAATATTCCTCTTTTTGAATATTATTCTCTTCACGACATGGAGGATTTGATGGTAAACATGAGGAACTTTCATAATCTCTCATTCTGATGTCTTCTCTTCATCAAGTGCAACCCATGATTCTTTTGGCTTCTCATTTGAATATTCTTTTTTTTAATGGTGTCGTTCAGTGACACCAAAATAATATCTTTTTTTTAATACCCTTCTTGAGCTAAGATGAATACCATTGAGATCAAGAGGAGATGTTAGGAAGTGTTGTGCCTCAACATTATAACTGGTCTAAGCTACTTCCTTGTGTGGGTTTAGAAATGGTGGTACAAGTAGTTGAGTGGGCGTCATCTTTAATATGGATGTCGTTGGATTTGTGGTTGAGGTGGAGGTGGATGGTAGGGATAACATGGAGTTGGGTATGGAGGATATTGATGATAATATTGAGGATATTGTTGATTTATCCCATGAGGTCTTACCAACCTTGTTTCCAAGATTAGTTTTGGGGTTGAGATGGTCAAGGTTGCTAAGGAAAGGGTGCATTCCAATTACTTTTAGATGGATGTGCATAACCTTTAAAATAGGAATTAGGTTCTTGCATCATATTAGGTTTACTAGGTTACCATGGTCCTCTTGGAGCTACAAAACATAGCTTGCTTTGGTGATTGAATTGCTCCATTTTCGTCCTGGTAAACTTCCTTCAACCTTGGTAATGATGGAAAATATTTAATAGCATGTGATTATGCATGGAAAACCCAAATATCGACATCTTAGTTTTCCTAATCTTCCATTCTTAACATTTCTAATTGTTTTCTTAGATTGCTAAGAATTTATGTTTTAAAGTCATCAAACAAATTTCCAAATTTAACTTGACTTATCGATCTTGATGCTGATTTAATTACTCTTTGCCTTCCTCTTAATCATTGTTTTCATGTTTCACAAATTTATTCAAATAATAATTGGTATACATCACCTCTACTCACAAGATCAAGGAGATCAATCCACTCATCCATAATTTTACTAAGTAAGAGGGTTTTTAGGGTGTTGATCATACATGATGTAATTTTTCCCTCTTAACATTATATGTGAACATATCTATTAGATCCTCAAGGTTATTATATTCTTTTTTATTCATTTTAAAGATTTATTCCTTAAGATTAGGATATTTATACTTTTCTAGAAATATCTTTTGCATATCATTCCATGATATTATTAAATTAGTTCCTCATCTCATGAACCATTTAGGAGATGTATCATTCAATGTTTCCTATAACAATATGAACTTTTGAGTCTTTACTAAGTAACTATAAGATTTACAAAGTATATCAAATTCAACGACAAAGGCTTATGGATCCTCTGACCTCATACATAGAAGCTGGGAAGGAAAGATGGAGGTATGTTCTTCATATGAACATTGATATCAGTATCTTGAATGGGGAATCTAGAGGAGCCTCTTCATTGTCATCATCTCCATTGATTCCTTCTACATTCTTTGTAACCTCCTCTTTTTCTACTTACAAAAGTGGATGGGGATGTGGCTCTTACTGCACCACATGATCAAATGGAGAGGGGGTCGACATTGGACATGCATTTTTTTTTTTAATAACAATGCTAATGTTTTTGAAATGAAATATGCCTAATGATTTTTTTTTTGTTCTTGCAAAAAGTAGAAAATTTGAATCAACTAGGCAAGAAAACAATGCATACTTTGACACCTCCTGAGAAATGGTGCCAAAAGGTGATGAGCCCAAGTATTACAAGGATAATGGTGAAACATCCAAGGCTACCAATTTTAATTATCAACGTGAGGTTCATACAAACTTAAGAGGTGTTGACACTATATGTGGAACATAAAATGTGTCCTTATTTCGTTGATCTCATGTAATGGAGTGAATTTCATGAAATCAAAGCCTAAAATAATTACAAGAATGGAAATGATACTTTGAAATCAAATTAATCCTAGGAAAGAAAAACTATTTGTAATTGAAATCTTAACAACATGAATTCAAATAAATAAGCCTAATTTGTTATGCTCTTGACCTACGAGAATCTCCAAAATACCAAATATGCGAAGAAATACAACCTAGAACACAGAAAAAAGTGAGAAAAAAAGAAAGTATTTTATTATTAAGAAATGAAAGCAAAGTTCACTTGCCTCTTCAACGGGGAACCTCCAACAAAGCAGAGCTTGATTAAAAAATAAGACTAGATATTCCTTAATGGGAAGTCTCTATACTTTATATAGGATTCATACATACAATACCATAGGACATTACCTTGGTTCTCTCAATACCATCTATCTAATACCATGGCCCATTGTCAACTAACACTAGTCCCTTTCTAAATGCGAGTCAACCACTTACAATTATTAATACAGACTCTATTGACTCTTTAACGACTATAATTTTGACTCAACCCTATTGCATAAATAAAGGTGTTAGGGTTGCACCCTAACATAATCTACTCTATAAAAAGGCATGTCCTAATTGGTGTTTGTTCTTCCTAAATCATGGATTTAGAGACTTGGGGTTACGATTCAAGCTAAGAGACAACAACCAATATTTTGGAGCAAATATATTCAAGTTTACACGTGCAAAACAGAATTGCTACACGTGAAACAAAACTGCTACATGAGGAGATAATTCAATGAATGACCAAGTAAATGAAATTAAAATGGGATAGGAGAAATGTTTTTATTAATTAGGATGTCTTATGACTCCATTCAAAGTGGAATCACTCCAAATACCCGTGTTAACATGTGCTAAAAAGGAGAAGAAAATTACTATTCTAAAAGATGGAAATTAAAGAACTAGTGAGCTAGTTAATCTATCAAATGCATAACGTAATCTAGTGAAAATTAAATGGTATAAATTTCATTATTAGCTTTAATATTTTTATTACCTAATTCAAGTGGAATAAACTCAATGAAATCTCATTAATAAGTTATTAAAAAAATAAATAGAAAATTACAAATGTTTACTACAAGGGACGTAAAGTTAAAAATATCTCATTTAATGCAAAAATGGAGGCTTAACATGCTCAAGGATGGTTATATGGGCCTTAATTTATCTCTAGTTTGGAGGCCCATGAAAAGATATGGAACACAATATTTTTAGTGATGGAAACATTTCTTGCCAATCTAGTGGTCATGATTTTGGGGTCATTGAAGAAGTTGATGATAATTGTTTTGGGGTTGATTCCTCAAGAGATGATGAAGGTGTAGTTTGAGTGTGCAAATGTGAAGATGAAGATCTCAAGAGACTAGTCACCCTCGAAGTAAAAAATAAACCTCAAACAAAATTAATTGAGAAGCTCACCTCACACAATAGAGATATGAAGTAATCTCTACATTCTCGAGGCGAGAGAGTGTGATTAAAAAACAAAAATTCTAATCTAAAAACCAAGTTCTATAAGGTGAGGAAGACTAAAGATGAAGCAAAAAAACTGGTTAAAGATCAAATCAACAGTTGCAAGAAACTTGAAGCAAAATTAGAAGAGAGAGGATTGAATTCAATATAAGCAAACAAATCAAACTTTGAGAAATCCTAAGCATAAACCTCGAGCATAAATGAAGAAAATCATCATAAGAATCAAAAGTTGGAGAAGGTGACATGGAAGCATTAGAGAAATGTAAGGTATTTTAATTGTGAGTTATTTGGACAAACTACAACAAATTGTAGATGGAGAAAGACAATTTGTTCCCAATACATGAAGAAGCTCAATTCTCAAGAAACCCCATTAGTTCAAAATTTTCTTTATTGGGTATTGTTACAAGTGTAATGAGTTCACATATAAATATGTTGATTGTAGGGCTTATGGAAAAATAATAGAAATCATATGAGGAAAAGTTTGGAGCCATTTCCTCAATTTATTTGGCACATAAAATGTTTTACATACCATAATCTCAATCATAAAGGCCAAATACTACAACTTTCTCTTGGCCCTCATGGAATCTAAATTGAAGAAAAAGAATCCTTGTGAAAGTACTTCAAGCATGCAAGTAAAATTAAAAAATATCTAGAAAAGAAAAGGGGAGCTAGAAGGAAAAAAATCATATTGTTAAGGAGCAACAAGTGGTCCTGTAAAGTAATTGAGAGGAGCCTCAAGTGAGGGGGCAAGAAATGTAGAAATTCAGGGGGAGCTCCTTCAACTACAATCTATGGTTGAATTATGTGCACAAATGTTAGATATCTATGATTAGTCTACTAATAATAAGGTAGAAAAGGAAAGGAAATGAAGAGTGCAAGTATACTTAAAGAATGAATTTACTTTACATATCATGGGAAGCAAAATAATTATCACATGTTAGGTTGAGAATGAATTCTATTTTGTGAAGTACCTTGATGCACTCACATGGAGGAAATCATTACTCAATAGAAGAGGTTATTAGTTGCTCAAATCACACAAGAAGGATCAAAAGGTGGATGAAAATGGTAGTGAAAGTTCTACCAAAATGCTAAAAATAATCATGAGATCTTAAAATTAGAGGGCATTTCACCCTAAAAGTGACCATTAAATTTTCACATAATTCCATGTCATAATATGTAAACCAATCAAAATCCTTTAAATTTAAAAAGAGGTACATGCCTTGAATAATTTTAAATTGTTTAATTTTGGTATGTGTGAAATATTTTATTATTGATTTGAATATAGGTGAAATATTTTATTATTAATTTGGGTATTAGTAAAATATTTTATTAATGTTATTTACCTACCTTACCCAATATCAAAGAAGTTATTAATGCAATGTTAATCTTCATTTTATTGAAAAAATATAAATTAAAAATGTGGGCCCATTTGACATTAATAACCATGCCGAAAAAATACCAATAAATAGGTTAATATAAAAAATATATAAATAATTAAATACAAAATATAAATATAAACCATCATATATAAATAGTTAAAAATAAAATATAATTATAATTATGTATAAAATAGTTAAATAGTTAAATCTAAAATATAAAATAGTTAAGTTTTATTTTTATTTATAAATATTCTATCATATTTCATCTACATTTAATACTTATCTAAATTTAAACATGATTAATCTCCCTAATAAACATTCTGTCTCATTTCTTTATTTAATATATATCCTCTGAGGCGAGTCATATATATTTTTATTTGCATATTATTTCTATTATAATGAAATAAATAAAAAGCTCCTACTATATTTAGATTATATGATTATAAAGGAATCCTTAACCATATAAACTTGATATTAATTTCATTTAATATAATTATATTATGATGGTTAATGTCCACTAAGGTCTATGAGACATAAAGAAAAGAATTATTTAGTTTAATTTAAGATTTTATTTCTATGCTCAAAAGTAAAAAAAAAAAGGTTGGAGAGAAGGCTCTTGAGGTCATAGCTGTATTTTTGACAAGGTAAAAAGCTAGGAAGGTCAATATTGCAACAAAGATTTTGAAAACTGAGATGTTAATGTGTGTCAGTGCCGTTTGAAAGTGGATTCTTCTCCTAAAATATATATATATATTAATATTTAAATAATATATTATATATATATTATATATATAATATATATATATATATAACTATAACTTGTATTTAATATATTAATCTTAACATATTTATAAATAGTATTTATTAACAATATTAACGTATAACTTTAGTTGATTTAATATATAAACTAATGATTAAGACGGATATTAAAAAACTGTTATTTTATATATAATATCATAACCTTTATTTATAATAAAACCTATAATATTTTAATCAATAACTCTTAACCACCATTTTTAAAATATTACTTTATCTACCTTATTAAGTTACTTAGTTCAAAACTTGTACCAAATCTTAATGATGTGATTAATCTCTAAAGACATTCATCTACTTCAAAAATATAAAATATAGTTAAATATAAAATGGTTAAACAGATAAAAAATAGTTAAATAAAAGAAAAAATTATGGGATTGGCTGCAAAAATATAGAATATATAGTCAAACATAAATTAGTTAACAAATGTATTCCAAAAAGGACAAATTGTAGGATTTTGCCAAAAAATACAGCATATATATTTAAATAGTTAAATATAATTACCTGATTTAGTGTAAAAAAAAATATTAAGCTTATTCCAGGACAAATGGTAAGATTTTGCCCAAAAAAATATACAATATAGTGTAAAGATGGTTTTGGGCAGTAATCACATTTAAATTCATTTGTCTATTCTTTTAGAACCAACAAGAACTACAAATTCAACAATATAATATATAGTTAAATAGTTAAATATAATTGCCTATTCAAAAACAACACAATTATTGACTTAGGTTGCCATTCATAACTAATATTATGAAAAACAAAAGAAATAACTATATCATATTTTTAAATATATAAATAAATTAAAAAATAACTAAACTATTTTAATTTTACAGAATTTGAATCAAAATATTAAAAAGCAGATTTAAAATATAACCATATCATATTTTTAAATATATAAATCAATTCGAAAATAACTAAACTATTTTAATTTTAGAGAATTTCAATCAAAATATTAAAACAGCACATTTAGTGAATTAGATTGGCATTCATAACTAATAATACCAAAGTAAAAGCTAATCATATGAAACCTAAATAAAGGAAACAAAAATTTTATTTGCCAGCTTAGATTTAATCACCTACACGCAATACAACGACCAAAAACAATGTTTTTATTGGATCCAACTGCTAACTAAACCTAAATTCTCCAGTAAATGCTCCAGTCAGGATAGGCTCCACTCAATGACCGAGTCAGGATGAGTATTATAAATATTATCACTTATTTTTTTCTGCTTCCTCTTCCTAGTTGGTGCGCGACGGATGTTGACAAATGAAGCAGCAAGCGGCAGTCCAAGTTGATTTGTTTCCACGAAATTTCTGGTGGAAAATTCGCCTCTGGATTCAGGCACAGCGGGATCGGTGTCAAGCTTGAACAAGATCAAAACTATCTTGCGTGCACCGGGTGCAGGAGCTTCATAAGGAAAAATCTCCTCCTTTACTTCTCCTAATATTTCATGACAGCCAAACAGAAAATATGAATGAATGTAAATAAACCGTGATTTGTGAATGTAAATATCAAAGAAAGTAACAAACCGTACGATACCTTTTTCACCTGCATCCTTGGCAATGAAATAAGTAATTAACCTGCAGTGCAAGGTAAACATTAATAAAAAACAACCATTGATTCATACTTTTATTGTGAGATTATTTAATGGATATCAATGAGTTAAGGATTATATGTTACCATTGTAACTTGTCGCCATCAGGATCGGTGATAACCTGAATGCGTGAGAATGTTAACAGCTTAATAATATATGAATTTCAATTCGATAAAATATAAATGGAAAGATATTGATTAAAATTGAGTAACTTACCAAAGCTACTGATATCGGTTGCTGCAAGGGTTCAAAGGGCTTGTGATAAATACGGGTAGGTGTGTGTTTAAGCTTATCAGCAGTTACTTCGTCACCTAAGTCAATTTCCTTATCGCCTAATAATATCCTCAACTTCATTACTGGATTGAAATAGTCCACAACTTGTCCGGTAATCGCAGATTCAGCTAGTTCTTGTTTGACCAGCTCCTTTCTTTTTTCCACTTCGGTCTTTGTCTAACAGAAAACAATTATTAAAACATGAAGAAATGCAACAGAAAACATTATTTTTAATAAATAATTAATAGAGTTATAAAACCATTAATATAATAATAAAAGGTAGTTATTAAATAGTTTAACAAAAAAATTGAAACACAGAACAATAAAATCTATAATTTCAACTAAAACAAAATCTCTCAACCTAAGAAGATGGGCTGAAATATAGAAATAATAAAATGTTATTGAAGAGATCTTAGAGAAACTAGAAGATAGTAAAGTGTTATTGGTGAATTAAATAACACTTTAAAATGAGCCATACCTTCATCTCCCCAACTTTGCTTGAGTAAAAGTGTGGTGGGAGAACACACACATCAGTGCCTATTTCTATTGAATATGTGTACTCCCAGGATCCACAATAGAACTTCGCACTGATCTCACTCTCACGCCACCAAGAAGCTTCAGAAGAGTGGAAAGAGAATTCAATCTCCTTTATAATTTAAGGTATTGACCTCTCAAATAGAAAAGGTCTTTTAATGAGGGGACTCTACCAATTGAACTAACAATGGGCTACTATGAATGCATAACATAGATGTCCCTTTTATAGGAAAATAAGTCTCCTAAACTACTAATACAATACCATGAGTTAAATAAAACAATGTGCTCAATACAAGTGGTAAGAATGATTGGTAACTAACTTTTAATTTATTTATTTTTATGCTTACAAGCAAAATACCATGGGTTGAATAAAATAAGGTGCTAAATACAAGTCATAATAATAACTCATAACTAACTTTCAATACTTTTAGTTTTATTTACTGAGGAAATGGTGGGGGTTTTCTTGAGAATGATAAAATAATTAATTTGTTTAACATGAAAAAGACCTGTGTGGACGCGTTTGGAACCAACTAGTGTGCTCATGACAATTTGAAAAAACAGATCTGGACTAGCATGTTAAATAGACTAGGAGAGACTTCCAACTGATACATAATGGCTATTTTTAACTAACTGCTACATAATGGCTATTTTTAACTCTAGTAACCACAGCCAACTTATATTAATAAATTTAATATTATTATTATTTTTATAATATTAAAATTAATAATATAATATTCTATTTCTAGAAATTAGTAAAATTAGGTACAATGAATAGTATCTTAAGTAATTTATTTAATTAAATAACATTAGGTTATTAATAAAATAATATTAATGGTTATTATAAATTTATTATTTGTTTGAATGATTTCTTTTGAAGAACTTATATTAATAAATTTAATATTATTTTTATTTTTATAATATTAAAATTAATAATATA